>JAWLRI010000144.1:3649388-3660461 GCA_034781795.1 Crypturellus tataupa
GGAGGGGATCCTGCCCCTCTGCTCAGCTCTGGTGAGGCCGCACCTGGAGTACTGGGTGCAGTTCTGGGCTCCCCAGTGCAAGAGGGATGTGGAGCTTCTAGAGAGGGTCCAGCGGAGAGCCAGGAAGGTGATTAAGGGACAGGAACATTTGTCATATGAGGAAGGACTAAGTGAGCTGGGCCTGTTTAGCCTGGAGGAAAGAAGGCTGAGAGGAGATTTGATCAACATGTTCAAGTACCTGAGGGGGGATTGTAGGGAGGATGGGGCCAGGCTCTTCTCCATGGTCACTGGTGACAGGACGAGGGGTAACGGGTGTAAAGTTGAAACACAGGCAGTTCCACCTCCATATGAGGAGGATCTTCTTTCCTGTGAGGATGACAGAGCCCTGGAACAGGCTGCCCAGAGAGGCTGTGGAGTCTCCTTCTCTGGAGATCTTCCAAACCCGCCTGGATGCCACCCTGTGCCACGTGCTCTGGGTGTCCGTGCTGGAGCAGGGAGTTGGACTAGATGATCCCTAGAGGTCCCTTCCAACCTTAATCATTCTGTGATTCTTGAGATTTCTTCCACTTAGAACAATTATCCCAGTAACAGCAGTGCAGGTTACATGATGTGATGGACACTTCGTGAACTCCCAGGGCAAGAATGCTCAGCTTCCCTTTGATGTGTGCTCCCTTGAGATGCCACAGTTGCTACACTGATTGTTAGTGTCTTGGTCATTCTTCGTCCTTTTTGCTGTCATCTGTGTTACACAGCTTATACATAGGTAGAAGTTTCATCTTTTCTATGTTTATACAGCACCTACTGCCTGCTGCTTGGGCCATGAGTGGTCCACAACCAAGCAAACAAAGCCCCCCAAAACAAACAAACAATACCCCCCCCCCAAGCAAACAATAATGAAGTTGCAGATGTATAATTTATTTTACTAAAAGGATTCTTTTAACACCAGAATTATTTCTTAAAGGAGAACTGCCTTCACTTGTCACCATCCAAATGGATGGGATGACCACTTCGTGTTCATACTCTGTTGAAATGTCATGGAAATGAAGTTTTCTGTGATAAATAAAATGACCTGTTTCATGTTAATGGGTCTCTTGCCACACTATTAGGAAGCAGTCAGTGAGTAGCCTTCCTGTAATACTGGGAACACATATAAACAGATTTGCTTTCACAGAACATGATCAGGCACTTCCTGAGTTATAAAGCTGTAAATAACTTGTTAGGACCTAAGATATTGTTACCTCTGTGTTTGTAGACCATCAAATTAAATTGGGATCTATTTTATAAAAGAAGAGCATATACTACATGTGCTCTATAACCTAAAAAATGCACCAAAACCTTTTTTTTTAAAACAATTCTATTAACTCCAACAACAGCATAGATGATACTGTTTAGCAGGAATAGTACAATGGTCCAGCTTATTGCAGCTCCTCACCAGACTCATGCATCAAATGTCCTGCAGAAAGAGAGAGGAAAAATGCTTTGCATGGCCATCATGGAGCACATCAAAGGAGAACACTGGAGAAAAGCATAGATGACTTCATGGAGAATCCTAGGGGGAAGCTGGAATCATTCACCTTTGCCTTCAGTCTTAGGTCAAAACATTTACTTCTTCAAGTACAGTTGTCTTTTTAGGAAAGTACAGCTAGTAAAAACTATCATTGCTACTTAACAGCATATAGTTCTCTAAGGCAAAATGTCAATAGTCTTATTTGCTTTGTGCAAATATAACATAATGGTAGCTATCATGTTAATATAGTATCTGTTTTTTTCAGTTGCTGTATGCTGTATAGTGACTGTTGATAGACAATAATATAATATTGTTTTTTATCAGCTTATGACTGCTATAAGCAAAAGCACCTAAAAAGGAATGGTGCTTTGCTTAAATAATTGTGCACTCAGGATGCAGTATAATATGTAGGTCTTTGAAATTCCCATACAAAGGATGAAAATGTATTTTTCAGGATAATCTTTGTAATACTTTCTGATGGTGGAAGATAAGAATTTGATTCTTTTTTTGTTTTGTTTCTTCCAAATGTTACTGATTTTTCATAGTGAGAACAGTTAAATCTGGTCTTTTATAACTCTCATCTTCGGCAAGTTTAACAAGGGATCTTAGTTGGATCTCAGTACTTTCACCCTGCTCTCTTTAGCACATTTTTTCCTGCTTACTGCTCAAGCTTAGGACAGTCTGTTAAGTGCTCACTGAGGCTCGCAGCGATGTGTTTACTCTGTCTTTCTTTGCCACTTGCTATAACCATCCTGGGCTTCAGAGGGGCTTGATTTAGGCTGAAAATAATGGTGCTGTAAGGCGAGTGCTGGTTCCTCACTGAAATCACATGATGGCAAATCTGGGAATTCCTGCTTCATTTATGAGCGTGCACAGGATGAAATGTCACTCTCTCTTGATCTAGAGATGCTTACTACAAAGGACTGATCTGAACTCATTATTGAAAAAACTCACTTAACTCAAATAAACTTCCTATTCAGAAAGCACCAGGCATCTTGTTGCTCTCTCAGCTGAACCAAGTTTTTATTTTCAACAGCTGTCCACTTTCTCTCATTTTGGAAGTTTTTCTTTTCAAACAAAAGAACCACTTCAAGAATTCTTCAAAAAAGCAGGTAAAATGCAATCTTTCTACAAATAATATTTTCTAGAATAGATTAAAGGAATTCTGTTATTTTGAGAAAGGGAATTTTAATATATGCAATAAAAAACTACATATTAAAAGTTACTTAAACTTTGCAAGTAATGCAGGGTCTCAGGATAACATTTATATGCACCTGAGCATTCAGCAGTTTAAAACATCATGGAGACACCTCAGATGTTGTTTATAATATTCAGTTGCTCTCTTAGTTATGTTTCCTTTTTACTGTTGTGTTATTTCAGACACTAATTATCCCCAGCATAGTAAATATTTTTAAAAATTATTTAAACTTTCTTTAAATTGTAAATTCTTTGGGTATGCAAACTTATTATGATTTTATTTTTAATTTATATTTATATGTAAGAGAGAAGTAATTCAGGCTGTTTTTGAGTTAAATTTTCTATATGGTATAGACCTTTCTTTTTAAAGGTATGTTTAGATCTATATATCAAAATAACATACTGATGATGTGCAATGAATATATCTATAATCTCTAAATGATTTAATTAAAAGTGATATTTTCCCATCACTTTTATGAAGCATTTACTTATTTCAAGGATTTTAGTCAGGTTGACTGTATATGTAACACACTTTTGTAATTTTTCTCATCATCCTGCTTGAATACTCTGCCAGAAAGAGCAGCTTGTTAGACCAACAATGGATTGGTCTGTTCTGTTCAGTGCGGTATTTGCTGTGGGAGGAAGAGGGTGAAACCGTCCTGTCTCCCAGGAGTTTGGGATTTTATAAATTACGTTTGAGCACTTGGACTGTAATAGTGCATAAGCAAAAGATTGGGGGATTAACCTCATAAAGGATACTGTATAATTTTTATAGGGGCTATAATTTTTATAGGGGATGTTTGTATAAAATAAAATCTAGTAGGCAAAAAAAAATCTAGTAGTGCCAATAAAGCATGTGCAAGAGCTGCAGTCTTTGCGAAATTTCGTTCAGCTGATGGAGAAATCTTTTTATATTTCTACAGTGCATTCATTTACGGAAAACATAATTATCTGCTACCTGAAAACTCACAAATAATAGCTTGGTCTCCCACATGCTACTATCAAAATTCCTTGTAGCTTCATAGGAGAAATGTCTGATTTTTTATCCCAAACTTAGTTTTCAATCTATTAACAGGAGACTAATTTGGACCTCATCTGTTGTCCCTCCAGTTGTCCATATGCTTTTTTCTAAAAATGAGTTAATCTCCATGAGTTAGTCTTAAACATGACTGGAACAAAGAGGGGAAATCACAGATTACAGAATTGCTTAAATTTAGAGCAGATCCTGGTGTATTAATGAAAAGATTTGTCTGGGTTATGGGCTTTTCCTACCTAAACCTAAGAGCAGAATTTATTCCTCACTGGCTGTCTTTGCAGAAACTTTTTGAGTAGTAATGGATGAAAAATTTAGGTTTGTGGATACGCGAAACTGATGCTGAATAACAGGAAAGGAAGAGATGCGTACCAGTCTATTAGATTGTTTTCCCTTCTAAAGAAGGGTTAAATAAAGCTTCCTAGGAAGAAGTTTGAGAAATGCAAATTTTTGTCCCCTTTTTCACTGATAGAGTGATAAAGTACAAAAGGCATAAAATGGACTGTCTAGGAAGAGCCTTGTTAGTCCAAGACAATGCAACAATTATTCCTGTAATGTTTCCCAATAATAATAGCTACATAAATGCTAAGAAAAAAAGCTTACAGTCTAATGATTTTTTTTTCTTCTGCAACTGGGTGCTTTTGCCAAATCACATTCTCCCCCGAGGATTAACTTTGAACTGCCAATTAAAAGTTATTACTAAATCCCATTACAGCAGAAAGCCTTTAGGTTGTGACTGTTAAGATCTGGCCATTGTCTCTCTCTCAGCATAGATTAAACTGCTTGAGTAAATTATTTTTGCAGAGTAGCCACAAAGCTAATATATTTTTTAGAAGAAGGATAAAAACCATGATCAGTTCAGGTCATTTCATTCACTTTTAAAAAAAGGAAATAAATCTAAAAATTAGACAAGATTGAATATTGCCACACTGTGTTAATAGTGCAATGTAGTTAGTAGTGCAAGGTTAGATGCCCTAGGATTTTGGGGCAAAGAAGCTAGAATTCTACAAATATCCTGTTTTCCAACAGAGAGCAATTGTTATGGAAACACAACATCCTGCATCCGTCACTGTTGTAGGATGCGGACAAATGGAGCATTATCTGAGGAGCCACTGTTGGCAGATGTTTGCTCTTTTAATGTGGTCACTGCAGCACCATCATACTCTCTCAAATATGTATGACCAGCTAGGAGTAGATCAAACAAGAAAGAGGAGCGAAGGCACTGATATCTCAATTTGTCTGAGAAGAAAGAAGAAAAAAGAAGAAATTGGAGAGAAGAAACTCCTCTGTGCTCATTAGAAGAGAGGCATACTGCCACCAAAGCAGTTCAGTCACTTGAAGATGTGCAGAACACAAACAGTGGATTAGATCATAAATCACTATTTTGATTTTCATATTCTTATTTTCATCCTTTGCTTTCTCCCTAGACTTATGACCTCACTGAAAGTATTGAAAATCTTCATTTCTGCAGGAATATAACTGTACTCAGCAATGTACAGGGATATCTCTTCAGAGGAAAAAAGGATAGCCTAGAATGAAATAAAAGTCCCATTCCTGTTTTAAAAACAAATGAGTGAACCTGGTTCTATGCAGGATAAACATTGTCTCATTGCTTAATGATTTTTTTCATGTACTTCCTTGCTCAGATATCATATTCATGATGTCTGTTGAAAGAACACTTAAAGCAGAAAAAATCCTTCTGCAGAATTCAATGGATTTAGGTAGAAAGTACGTGGTATTTCAGGAACTTATATAAAGGACTAAAAATGGTATCAAACTAAAGAGTTAAATAATTGGTATTATCAGCCACAGCAGATAATGCTCATGCTTTGGACTTACCTTTCAAAGAGGCTGACTTTTAAAAACAAGCCTTGGTCAGTGCAAAAGATACCTGATCCAAAGACTACTGGAGCCTTATAAGGCTCTCATTAGCTACAGGACACAGGACCAGGGCAGGAGGTTTGTCCTCTGCACGTTTTCTAAACTGTTTGACTTTTGCCAGCCTCCTTCCCATCAATATAAGAGACATTTGCACTCTGCTCTGGTCATATGTCACATTTCAGATGCTTGCAATTTCAGCTGGGCCTACATTTTAGAGGCCTCATTTTCTGTTCATTGCCTTTTACTTGTTTGCATAAACATACTAATCCTTTTGCTGTCTTGGGAGGGCTAATTATTCTTGCATTCGCTTGATCTATGGAATCAGCAGGGCACCCTGTGGATGCTACAGTTGAGATCTCTTCTAACCATTTCTCCTTTCTGACATGAATCCTTTATAGCAGAAAACTTCACCTCTTTCACTTGTATTCTTAAAATTATTAGTTTAGTTTAAAACACAAAATCCATCTGCTAGATTTCTGTTTTAATTAAATTAGGCAACTTGGCAAGATAAGCCTTATAACCTTGTAATTTCAGAGCTGACAACAGCATTGATTATTCTTTTTCAGTATACTGGGCTAAGATATATCTGGTTGCTTTACGCAAAGGAGAGCACTTAAATGAGTTTTTAAAATAGGGTCTCTTAATTTCTGTCATTGTGGTTCTTTGTAGGGATGGTTCATTTTGTTCCTACTAAAATATATGTTAGAGAAGGTGCTGCAGAATTTGCAACACTATGGAGAAGTAACTTAGAAATTTATTTTGCTCAAGCTAACCAGATTTCTCTGGACAAGTTATTTGCCAGATAGGTATAATTTGTAATCAATATTGTTCATACCATGATGCACTTCTGAATGTTTTCCTGTTGCTTTTAGGAACACATTGAGGAGAATTTCAGATTAAGGTTGCTATTCAAAGTCAGAACAGTCTCTAACAGTTTGGCAGCTCTGGCAATATGTTTTTTCTACCTTTTTCATAGAAACAATGCACCTTTATAAAACTTTCTTAATCTTTCTGATTTCTTGATTTAGCAATTCAAAGTTTCTTGATTCATCTCAGCAGCAGCAGGGAAAATTCTACCTGGCAGTAGGCAAGGAGGGCGGTGAATACAAATACCACTGGGAAACTTGTTACCCAAAGCAAGCCCCGGGATATATATGGATGACACAGCTGTGTGCCTTTAAGCTAAACTTCTTGGAAAATGGTGAGGGAAAGAGAAGAAGAGACACTTTAGCATTGTTTTTGTAGAACATATGGCTGCAGAGCATGCTCGCTTACTAATAGATACCAGAAAATTTAGCTCAACAGCCTTTAAGACATGCAAACGTGGACTAAGCTTTAGTCAAGAACCTGCCTTTTTCAATAATGAATTCAACCTGTTGAAAGCAAGCCTGCCTTAGTTTTTGTGCTGAAAGTTTCTGTTTGATTTTATATAGGCTAACATTGTTTTCAAAATCCTTTGTCTCGTGCTTGTATGCCCTAGCTCGATTTACTTGAAAGTTTTATAGTGCAATGACTGGGGCTAATTCAATTTAAAAACTGATATTTCACCCTGTAGATATAATTTCCTGTTTGAAATTATCTTTCCTGTTGCATTACACTAAGAATCTCAGAGCACAAGAGAGCAGATGCTAAAATACACCCAATAATGGACAATTAATCATTCTTTGAGCCGCCGCTTGATGACCTTGCTGTTTGTGGATGACTCTTCATGTGATGGCTCCGGACTTTGGAAGAGTTCACCAAGATCCAGCTTGAATAATTGCATCAGGGCAGAGAATTGTAAATGTGCCGGAATATGTAAGGACTATTCATAAATGCCAGCATCCTCATGCGATGGATCTTGTACCCAGCTGCTCCTCAGACTATGTATGTCTAACCAGGAATGTTTCATTACGGTCTGAGGAATTTTACATAACCGTCAGGCCAGTCAGCTGAGAAAGCAGCGTCAGCCAAATGTTCTCACTACTGTCATGTGTGCCAGGCGCTGGTACTTGCCTCGTACGGTATGCTACGGATGCAATGGAGCAAAAACCGTAAGCAAAATGTAAGCAAAAACCTTTCTGTACAGAATTGGGGCCACTATATGGTGTCGTTTCAGACTGGGGCTTGCTGGATGAAGGCTAAGCTTTTCAGATGTATCTCGATAAAATGACCCATATCAATTTTGAAAACTACCCGTAATGCACTGATAGGGAGATTTCCAGGTCTGCAGAAGCCTTTTTAGAAAAGAAAACTCAGAAACTATGAACAGGAACATTTCAAGCTCACGCCCCATGAGCTGTTCTGGGCCCATTCCTTTCTGGGAGCAGGTTCGCATATGCAGGGATCATCTGACCTAAGATCTGGGCTGCTTTGGGTACTTTGGTTTATCATCTATCTTATCTAGCTTTGAAGTCAGGGACATTTTTGATCAGAGTTTGAGCTAGATGATGTCCAGAGGTCCCTCCTGACCTGAATTATTCTTTGATTCTATATCCTTCTCTGTAGTGGGACCTCATGTGGCTTCATATCTTTCAAGGAAGAAAGAAACTTGAAGCTGACTCTTCCCCACAGGAAATTAAAACCCTTGACCAACATCATGCTACATGCTGGGCACTGGATGCATACCTAGCTTTGGACTAACTGGAATTTTAATCCAAATCCCCTGTATTGTCTGTGCCAGTAACTTTTTTTTTCTTTTCTTTTCTTTTTTTTTGCCATGTTTTAATGTCCCTCCTTCTGTCTGGATTAGACCAGAATGCCTGTCTGGGTCTACTTAAAAAGTTCTCATAAAAAGTCACTTGTAATGAACTTTCACAGACCAACTGAGCCGCTGATTCTGAGCCATTGAATCTGAAAGATTCCGCACCACTGAAGAATCAATTCAGTTCTTTGAAAAACTTATTTACATATTCAACCTGCACAGAAAACTGAGCTCACATTCCCTCAACAGTGAGGGAGGCAAGTTAAAAACAAGTAAAAGGGGATGCTTTGCACAGCAGATGTCTGAGCAATAGAGCTCTTTGCAACAGGAAGCTGTGAAAATGTAATGTTTTCAAGGATTCAAAAGGTGACTAAGAAGATTCATGCCACAGAAGTCCTGCAAGGACTGGAGAAACCCGAGCTACCATCGCTAATTCAGGACATCTATGAGTTGCATGAGATTGGGGCGGGCAGGATATGGGACTTGGCCCAAGGGATTGTAGGGCTGACTTTAGCCATAAAGACATGGCTTGTCTTTAAATGGACCCTTGGGTGTTTGTGAGCAGATTAACTGAGTGTGGTTTAACTTTCCTGCATTCTGCACATACTGACATGAACGCATTCACTACTGAGAGTACTGTAAACTAATGCACAGACTTTGTGTTTTATATATGCTCCTTTTATATTCTTGATTTCAAATGAGAAGGTGGCTGAAAATAGCATTTCCTGCATCATTATATGAGATTTTTAAGTTATATACTGTTTTATTAGACTGTAAAATGTTCATTATTTATTTATATTTAGACAGTGGCTAGTGCATTATGTTTGTGACTATCTCTGAACATTTTTCTTAGCTGAAATAAATGTCAATGTAGTGAGAAAGAAGCAGTATATCTGAAAAAGTAGATGCAACAGGCATATGTGCATAACCCTGGACAAGTAGAAGTTTTACTTGCTGTAAGAATTTAAGGCTGCATACTCATTTGTGTCAAATGCTAACCCTTAATATATTAACCTTTCCCACAGGCAGATTGTTAGTCTTTTACAGAACACTTTTCCTGAGTGTTTTACAGTTCTATAACATTTTTTTCCCTTAGAGGGCTGAATAATTACAATAAACAACACAAGCTTTATATCAATAGCTAGCCTAAAAGCTTTTAAGCACTTTGTGATAAAGAATTTTCTCTTTCTCTTTCACATCCTCTTTACTAATTCTCAAGAACCACTAGAGGGGGAATGTTTTTGTGTCATCCAGCTCAAGATGGCCAAACAAGCAATTAAAACGATTGCAAGAATCACTAACATCCTCTTCAGTCCATAAAGGCTAGTGGACAGCCTTTATGCACATGCCATGTGCTGTACTGACCATGCCATACTGACCAAACTGAGCTCCCCTTGGGCACAAGAGTCCATTTCAGCAGCTTCCCAAGGAGACGCAAGGACCATGATAATTCTGGCTCCAAATAAGAGCGAGGTTGAAAGGAGCACACAACTAAGCCACTTTCTGGTATGCCATACCAGAAAGCATTTATTTCTTCAGGTCCTGACTTTCTGCTTTGCACGTGAGCCTGGCAGAGAGGTTACGGACCTCTGTCCTGCTTTATTCTCTTCACCCAACACTGGTGTCACGAGGAGGAAAGAGCTGGAAGCATCTTGTTGGTTGCAGGGGCTGGCACGGAGAGAGCAGAGTTACTCTTTTCTCCTCCCTTAGAAGATGTATTTTGTTCATATTGTTGGAAACTCTGATTAAAATATAATATCCAGCTAAACATGGTATCTTACATCCTAAGTGTTTAAGAGGCATTTGCATTCTGTGTGCCTCTCAGCTAATGCATTCTCTCTATCTCTATAGAAGCTTGGAAAGTAGGTGTTTACACTTTTTTATTGTTAAAAAGAAAAAGAACATTGTCTGAATACACCACCTCTCATGCATGTCAAGGGCTGCCAAAGCATGTAGAGGGTGATTATAACACCCTATTTTGTGCTTGAAGTGGCTCTATAAATAACTGTGTTCAATGAAAAGGAGTAGTCAGCATGGGTTCACCAAAGGGAAATCATGCTTGACTAACCTGATAGCCTTCTATGACCAGCTGATAGATGAGGGGAGAGCGGTGGATGTCATCTATCTTGCCTTCACCAAGGCTTTTGACACTATCCCTCATAACATCCTCCTGGGGAAGCTGCAGAGGTGTGGGATAGATGGGTGGATGCTGAGGTGGATTAACAACTGGCTGGATGGCAGCGTTCAGAGGGCTGTGATCAGTGGTGCGGAGTCTAGTTGGAGGCCTGTAGCTAGCGGTGTCCCTCAGGGGTCAGTCCTCAGTCCAGTCCTGTTCAGTTTATTCATCAATGACCTGGATGAAGGCTCAGAGTGCTCCCGCAGCAGATTTGCTGATGATACCCAACTGGGAGGAGTAGCTGACACCCCAGAGGGCTGTGCTGCCATCCAGAGGCACCTGGACAGACTGGACAACTGGGCAGAGAGAAACCTTATGAAATTCAACAAAGATAAGTGCAAGGTCCTGGACTTAGGGAGAAATAACCCCAGACACCAGTACAGGCTGGGGACCGACCTACTGGGGAGCAGCTCTGCTGAGAAGGACCTGAGCGTCATGGTGGACGACCGGTTGACCATGAGGCAGCAGTGTGCCCTCGTGGCCAAGAAGGCCAATGGGATCCTGGGATGCATTAAGAGAAGCGTCTCCAGCAGGTGGAGGGAGGTGATTCTACCCCTCTACTCAGCCCTGGTGAGGCCACATCTGGAGCACTGTGT
>JAWLRI010000144.1:3660561-3678201 GCA_034781795.1 Crypturellus tataupa
GGGCCACGAGGATGATCAGGGGCCTGGAACATCTGCCCTATGAGAAGAGGCTGAGGGAGCTGGGCCTGTTCAGCCTGCAGAAGAGAAGGCTGAGAGGGGATCTAATCACAAGGGAGGCAGTGAGGAGGATGGGGCCGGCCTTTTTCCAATGGTGGCCACCAACAGAACTAGAGGAAATGGCCACAAACAGAAACACCAAAAGTTCCACAGGAACTTAAGGAAAATTTTCGACAGTGAGGGTGACAGAGCACTGGAACAGGCTGCCCAGAGAGGTTGTGGAGTCTCCCTCTCTGGAGATCTTCAAAATGCGCCTGGGTTCCACCCTGTGCCATGTGCTCTAGGTGGCCCTGCGTGTGCAGGAGGGTTGGACTAGATGACCTCTAGAGGTCCTTTCCAACCTTAGCAATTCTATGATTCTAAAATTGTCACAAAAGCTTTCCTTTTTAAACTCGAAAATGTACAAAAATCTCAATAACTAGAAGATTTCTTGGGCCTAAGCTTACTAAAGGTTTAACAGATCACCAAAAAGCACATTACTATAAGGATTTTTTAAAAAGCTTTCTTTTTTCTACTGTGATAACTGCTTGTGTTTTCTCCGTTTTTAACCAAAGATCTCCAATAACAAATTTAAAAACAAATTTCACCTGATACTGACTCTAGATAATTTCTAAACTGAAAAATTAATCTCAAGTCATGACAAGCTCATGAATTGAAGAGAAATTTCATAGAATTTGGGATTAAAGGGGATTCTTTACTCCAAATTGCTGAATATCACAGCATGGCTAAACATTGGACTGAGCAGTATGTCTTGACTAAGCAGATTTTTCAGTGAGATCTCTAGTCTAGAAAACATTGTCATTCTGCTGTCATCAGTAGTTTGTTTCTGTAGTTAATCAGTGTGACTACTTAAAAAAAAAAAAGACATAAAAAGAGGGCCATATTTCCTGTTTGGATTTATCTGTCTTCAGCTTTCAACCATCAGTTCTTGTTATGCCTTTTCCACCAAGTTAAAGAGTCTTTTAGTACCATGTATTTCTCTCTGTGAAGATGGCACAGTAACTGAGCCATCATTCTGTCTTCTTTCAAAAAACGGGACAAATCAAATATCTCTCTCAATTTAAGGCATTTTTTTCCAGCCTTTGAATTATCTTCAAAGCACTTGCGCTGCACTGTCTCGATTTTTCCAATTTCTTTTTTTTTTTTTCAAACTGGGAGCCCCAGCACTGCACGCAGTACTTAGTGGGTAAAAAATTCTAATACAGGAATAAATCAGTGGTCTTGATTTCTTCGTGCTATTTGGCCTTGCACCTTCAAGGATTGCATTTGTTCTTTTTCTACATTGTGCTGATGAATATGGGCTTAGTTCTTTGGTTGTGAAATGCCAGAGCGTTTTGCAAGGCCATTCTATAAATATTTCACACTATTTCACATTCTGCAAACAGGCTACATTCCTTGTTACTAGACATATTATTTGCATACGCCCATATACAGAGATATTTGGTCTGAATTAGCTCAATTTGCTCTGTATAACATCTGTAAAAACAGTTTTATCATAATAAAAAGTTCAAGCTGCAATGCTACCCATTAAGCAAAGGCCATCTCATTAACTCTGGGTCATGTAACCCTAAGCTCAGGTATCTGTAGTTTCAAAGTGAAACATCTCCCAGCAGTTGGAAGCAATGTGATACATTTGGCAGTACAGCCATTATTATTTTTCCTTACATTTCAAAGGAACAAACTTAGGAACACTATTTTAAAAATTCTTTAGATATGTTTATCAGTCTTTACAGATTATTGACACCTTTTCTTCTCCTTGAGTGAATTGCCATTTTTAAGCTAGTTACTCTATGCCGCAGAAATCAAGGCAGAGGTCTAATTTTCTGACTCTAATTAGACAAACTGATTTTTTTGGCAAAAAGATATTCTGCATCTGTCTATAGACTGCTATCAAACACCATAAACCAGGAAGAATGTTTAGCTTACTGAATGCAGCACACTTAAAAAAAAAAAAGAGTTAAATTTCAAAGTTTAAATTTGTTTTGGAAGTTTGATTTTTTTTTGTTTCATAAGTTTAATATTAGCTAAGGTTCAAAAATTTAAACACTTGCTGTTGCTGTAGTTGCTGTATTAACTCAGAATTATTTCTACTATGAGATAACTTTTGTGAACTCTAATAAATGAAGGCTATTTTATCTAACAATAATCTATAATCTGACAATTACCTTGTATGAAGCAAAAGAAACAAATGTTTGCAGTCTGATGCAAAATTCGTATGTATCTTTGAATAACATGTCTCAAAGCACGATCCATGCTTAAGGACTTAGGATGCACAAAATTATTCAGTCATTGCCTTCCACTTTTCTGCTAGGATCCACTCTGCTAGGAGTGGATCGACATTATATTGGTGTAATTATATTGGGGTAAAGAAAACTGTGTATTACAGCAAAATTGCTGCCAAATTTAGATGGGTCAGATTGTCCCTGTGAAGGTAACAGTCCTCATTTCCACCTAGCCTAGCAGCCATTTACACTGCTTTGACTGTGCAAGGGGGATTTAGAGGAAGTGCAAATGCATCTTGCTCTAGCTTGGCAGTAGGGAGACAAGCCATTAATGTGTGCACCAGGCCAGATATTTTTGCTTCTTTTCTCCTTGTTATTCATGCCTGCGTCCCACAGTGCGAGTGAGGTGTCACCTCCTGAATGTAAATGTAAATGCCACCATCCTGGGCAGTGTTCAAGAAATGTGTAGATGAGGCACTTAGGGACATGGTTTGGCAGGCATGGTGGTGAAGGACTCGATGATCTTGAAAATCTTTTCCAACCATAGCGATGCTATGATTCTGTGATTCTACAAGTAGGTGCTGTGGGTACTAGGACTGCCAGCCATCAAGCAACAAAAAGAAAATGTCTCCCAGCACCCTGTTGAACTGCAGGATCTGCAAACTGTATTTTTGAAAGGTTGTTTTTAACTAGGGGCTTTTTAAAAGGAAAATAAAGATGTTGAAGGGCTAGAGATGCAAGATGCACCTAGGGGGTAGCCAGGCTCCTCCTTAGCAGACCCGGAGCATCCATCCTCACTGTCACTTTTCAAAAGCTCAGAGCTGTCTGTGCCTGCGGGACCCGGCTTCAATGCTGGGTCAGGTCTAAGCGCGCAGGGCAATAACTTCCTTCCGAGTGGGCTGCCTCACGTGGTGGAGAGGGGCAGCCTGGCCTCCCTCACCGGCGTGCGGCCTCGCACAGCGGCCACACTCACTGCGGGAAGTTCCCACTTTCATTTGAGCTCTTTAGAGACTAGAAACTTCACAGGAGAGGAAGGAAAGGAACACAAAGATGGGCGCCCCTCTCCCTCTCTCCTCTGCTTAGCCTGCACAACGTTGTATTGCTCTGCCGGGGAACGGTGAGTTTTTGACTGCGTAAAGCTGTCATGTCGCATTGGACTTAACGTCTGGAAGCCCAGACTCCTAAAGGGGACTGAGAGGATCATGTGGCTTCTCCTCCAGCCAAGTTTCGCTCAGATCTTTAAGCAGCCACTTCAGAAGTGCATTCCTGCTCCAGACCTTCTCGGAGGCTCGGAGGTTGCAGCGCTCCTTGGCACTCGTGAAGACCTCGCTTATGGCTCCTCTGTGCGGTGAACTTTCTGCTTAGGAATGTGCCACTCGAAGGGATGTCAGTGAGTGAAACTCCCTGCCAAAAGCTTATTGTTTAAGACAATCTAAAGAGAAAGGCTGCCCCCAGTCCCCCTTTCAAAGAAACACGTTCAGGGGTTATGGTGTCTCTTTGTGAATCGCTTTTGCCTGAGGTTGTTGCATATGTAAGAGAACCTTACAGTTTAGAACAAATTAATATTTGTATGTAAAGCAATCAGAATAGCTATTCTTAGCAATTGTTACCACGTCTTAAGCAAACCTGGGTTTACTTCTGGAGCATCCTTCCACTGACAGTTGACTGTTTGTTTCTAGTATTGAAAGCACGGAGAGCATCACAGGAAAATGATTAAAAGAACACTACTGAAAAGTGGGTTTTTTTTTTAAGCAGCTTTTCAGAAATTTACAATGATAAAAAGCCATTCTGTATTATACTGAACATTTGGTTACAGCGACACATTGCTGCCTTCCACTATCTTCACTTTTTGTTGAGAAAAAACTTTCAGAGTTGGAAGAAAACTCAGCCAAATGCAATGGGCACAAAGTTAAGCCTTCAGAGTCCCAGCAGATGACATACCTCTCACTGTGTTTTTTAAAGATTAGTAGAATGAGGAAATAAGGAAATGCCATGTGTTTTGGCTCTTTTTTTTTTTCTTTTGCTCCTCTGAAATGAATACACACGGTTCAAACATTTTGTTGAGAAAAACAGGTTACTTTTATTGCTGTAGTCCACTTCCCCACTCCCTTCTGCTTCAGGATCTGAAAATAATTTACAGCTTTGCTAAGAGAAACTTACTGCACTAATATTAAATAGCAGACAAGGTACCTCTGACTCAAGAGATAATAAACTTAAATGGGTAGCAAGGCAGTGTACAGAATTTCAAGCTTCTGCAGTTCCAGGGTAGCTGCTATAGGCTGACACTTTACACTTTCTTCAGCTTAAAGAATTACTGGATACTGAATTACTGTTACTGGAAGAGAAATTATTTGATCAGTTTGAAAATTATTTTGCTGTTCCTTGTTTTTTTTTTTTGGTAGTAGTAGAAAAGAGCTATTTTTGTGTAGTATTTGAAATATCTTCTTCCCAAGAATAACTAATTAAAATAATTTACAACCATTCCCACCAAGAGGAAGAGTGAGGGAGGAGGAAACATGCCACCCCTGAACACTCCGCTGTTGTTCATGGAGTAATGCCAGAAAATGTAAATGCCCAGTTGGTGCACCAGCCCCAGCTTCCTGTTTCTAGATCCTTTCTTCTGCAGTGGATCCACATGTATGTTCCTGATATGCTTCCCTTGCTGCCTTTCTTTGGGGAGTACCAGAGATCTAGCTTTAGCAGTATATGTTCCTCCATGTGAGCCTAACCTCCTGGCTCTGAGGGTGCATCCTTCTGCTCAGAGATATTGATTTAGAAAACTTCAATTTGTAACCAAATGCCCCTTATAAACTAAGCATGTTAAGCCTCTGCTTTGAAGGGCTTGACCCACAGTCCAGCGAAGACAGTGAAAGGACCCTCGCTAGCCTTGGTGCATTTTGGATGAAGCCCCCGTGCCTCAGGAAGCAAGCTCACATTCCATACATTTTATCTTGGATTTGGATTTTCGTAAGCTTTAACGCTCTACAAAGCTGCCAACTTCACAAATCTACATCCCATAGCTTGTGCTTTCAGCTTCCCAGCTCTGCAAGAATGCTTTAAAGATGAGAGAGAAATTAATTAATTTGTTATGACTATAACATGAACCAGTGATAGTTACAGCAGGAAAACACCAATTTTCATTGACAATGTTGTGTTTCCTTCTAATGCACAAAAGCTTGAATCTAAGAAATATGAATATACCCGAAAACAGGCCCATTTATAGCATGAGGTTAGCAAAAAGAACTTGTGCAGGAGAATGATATTGCAGTGTCTAAATTCCACAAAAAATAAATTCAAAATATGGCTGTCTTTTCTTTTTCACCTTTGTTTACTCATGTATGATTGACCAATTTTAAATTAATGCAAGAACAGGCTATTAGCATATCACTGCTATTTCTAATCCAAAGTGAGGCTTAGTAGCTCAGTCAGGTCCCAGCTGAAATCAAAACAAAATTTTGATAGCAACAGAATCAAATCTAGCTGTCTGGAGAGAAGAATAAGTACTAGTGATGCTTGAAATCAGTACAGCTACGTTCATTTACAGTAGAAAGTGCCTAGCTCCTAGTATGTTTTGTTTTTTGTCATAACTTTTCAGAACATAATATTAGCATTTTCTGCTTTGTAAGAGGGAGAAAAAAGTCTAGTGGAAGTGATTAATTCTTAGTATGGCTATGAAGCATTTAGTAAAGGAAGAAAACTTTTTTTTTAAATAAAAATATTCATTTTTCTTAAGAAAAATCCTCTTGGATTCAGTTATTTTGGATGCATTTTGGTCAGTGTCAACAAATCACGTGTTGATTGCTTTTACCTGCATCGAAGTAAAAATTCCAGCCATCAAAGCAGTGTATCGTGATGAAAAATTTACATCGCAAATTACATAAAATTCCCCACAGAACACTGCTTGCTTTGTCAGATGAAATAGTTGCTCTGCAACAAAACAGACTCCAGTCTGTTGGATATTAGGACAAAGAGACTCGCTAAAAACTGCAGGTCTGTATCTTGTTACCTCCATTTGAACTTGATTTCTATAGGAAATATTTTATTCTGCTTTGCTGCATATTTGGAATAAAGGAAAACCCAGCAATATCATGAACTCGGCTCTTCTGCATCTGGTGGTATTATCTTCTTCCAGTGGTACAGCTGCCAAGACATATGGATACTTTAATTCCGTTGTGCAAAGAGACTCCTTATCATCATCTTTTCTCTGAGTAAATTTGGGCTAACTGAAAATAGCAGAAATGTGACATGAGCGCTTATTGCCTATCAGTATTCTAGCTGCTGCAGCAGTTTCAGGCACCTGCATTTTATCAAGTTAGACATAAGAAAGATTGACACTGTGGGAATAACAATAATCTAGACATGTCATTCTAGGGGCAATAACGTTTTCCCACACTTTGTTTTAGTTAGCTTGGTGTTCAGCTTTAAAGTCTGCAGAGTAATTTGTTAAGAGCTTGTAACATTTATTAGTACAGTGTGGGCATAAAACATTATTATTTGACACTGGTATTCCTTTTTCACTCGACAATGTGAATTTTCTTTTCTCCAAAACAGAGCTGAAGCTAATTGATGTTATTTTAATGATTTCAAAATGTACTTTCAGTTAACCACCCCTCCCAATGTCTTAATCATTGCTAAAAAAAGAAGGCATCAAGACCTTTATATGCACTGAATAACAGAATAGAGCACTGCTATATACTTGATCCCATATGTCTGAAGGATGAATAATGCAAAGTAGAAGTAACAAACCATCAATCCTTAATAATCAATAAAGAACTGTTGGGACACATTTAAAACATCAAAATGCTTTCCTGTCTTGGTCATTGCCATCCTGCAGTCTCAAGCGGGGCACACAGCTGGGCTTTCCTGCAAGATCTTGAAGCCTCATCGGTAACCCACAGGTATTTTCAGCATGATCGGAGAATTGGAGATTTGGTTACTTTCCAGTGAGTAAGTAATGACAGGCTTTGACAGTGCAAAGCAGAAGTGCACAGCTCTTAAGAGGGCTGATGTGCTGGAGTGTTTTTTGGTGTAAGTAATTTCACCTGCTTGTAGAGATGCAACGTGGAAGGCCTTTGGCTTCTCAACAGACTGTCCAGCTTCTCTGGGATGTGGGATTTTCTATTGAACTCATTTTAAAGAGAATACAGAAACATTACCTTTATGCCTCAAGAAACAACTTTGAAGGCTTAAGGAGAGAAGAAAACACTTAGCACAGGGAAGAGACTATTTTTTTTTCTTTTAATCCACTTAATTTCTCAGCATCTCCTAATCAGAGCAAGTTGTGTATGCAGAATGGTCCCCAGATACATAGCTTTGCTTTGTACCTCAAAGTAAGACCAATACCTACTAATTCTAAAATAGCTTGTCTAGAAATCATATCATTTTTCTTCTAATATAGAAAGATTTTCAGGACCAGAAACTTAGCACAAATGATGCTTTTCTCTCTTGTTCTGCTAAGTTTTTGTGGGCCATTTTGGTTCCAGGGAAGCTGCCCTCACAGGCCCTTGTGCATTGGCTTGAATAGCATTGGCTGAATGATTTGTTCAGTGACTTGCAGTGCTAATATTGACATTTGTTTTCCCTCCCCCTATATTTGCTCAGGTTACCAGCAGGAAAACTACTTGAATATTGATACAGTTTTAATGATGTGACAGTGTCAAATCAGCGTTCAAATAACCAAGACCCAAAGCTGTTCTTGGTACCTGCACAGCAGTATTGATGGTAGCTGGTTTCGTGCTCCCCCTGTCTCCACTCCCCAGAGCAAAGCTGGTGCATGTTACGGGGAACCATGTCGTCTAACGACAGCTTTACCATACACATTTCCCTATCCAGACCTCTGTGGGTCGGGAAAGTGACTGGGTTTTTTTCAGTGAAATGGGAGCAGTCTGCACTCAGAGCGTGGCGGCTCTGCTGGCTGCGAGCAGTGCGTGGCAGCAGCCGTGGCTCCGCGGTGGGGAACACTCGGCCCAGCTTCAAAATTGTGCAATTCTGCAAGTTCTTATTTTTTTTTTTTCCTGGAGGAAACCTGTTTCTGAAAGGCAGTTCTACTGCCACAAGGGGTCAGCGTGTCCCTGCTTTTATTCTGAGTAAAACTCCGAGCGCTGCTTGTGCTCCTGGAGAGAGGGCGTGCACCAGTTTGGGGAACGCAGACTTGGGCACCTTGTGGATGAACAGAGGGGCTTACAGCGTCACCGAGGCTCCTTTGCTGGAAAGCGTGCTTAATTCAGGTTAAACTAGCAAGAAAGTGGCCCAGAAAGAGTAAAAGTCCTGCCGGCCTAGCTGTGCGTGTGCCTAAACAGCTTACGTAAAGTCTCTCCTGGAAACCAGCTCCATGATGCCACCCAAGAAAGACACGTTTCATGTGATGTGCCGCTGGCAGGATGTTTTATAAAAGTGTTACCAAACTGTGTCAACACTTTCCTGTCTCCGTTACATCTGCTCATCCTGCTTATTTTTCATACTCGCATCTCAGCTACTTTTCTTACTGAGCCAGCTTAGTGTCTCTGTGACTTCTTGGGCTGCAATTAGACATTTTCTTTTCTATCTGCAAGGACTTCTCACCTGGGCTGCCTGCTTTTGCAGTGTTTTATTGTCCACAGAGTTGCACTGCTGCGACAGTCTGTCGGGATGCACTGAGAAAGGAAAATGATCTTAAAGTTGATTTTGTTTGGGCAAGAAGCCTGCAAATGGCTTCCCCTGTTAGGCTTTTTGAGCCTGGTTCGTACAATAACCTTGTGCACTGAGCATGCCTCCTGTCTATCAGTTCGTCATGTCCATCTCATAATCTTCATCTGAGGAACCTGGCCACCATCTATGCCCTGGTGCCCATGGACCTACACCCATGGATTTCGGTGCTTTCAGTTTTCGTGTGGGCAAGGCACCAGGGGACATCATGTATCATGTAGCAGTGGTCCGTCTCCATAGGAAAATGGTGTGAGACTCAGGGGTCTTCTGCCTGAAAACCAAGTGCGACCACTGGGTTTGTCAGGAAGCAGATGGAGCAGGGATGAAAAGGAAGGTCCCGAGGAAAAAGCTGTTTATTTTCCCTCTCCATCTTAGCAAGTCCAGGTTGGCCTTTCTCTCCACAGTTACCTTGGAAGAAAAGACTATGGGTATTGTTCAGTGGGAGCTGTGGCACAGCAGCACCTGCACTTGCTGTCCAAAAAAGGCCATGGCTGTCACAGGAGCCTTCCTCAGAAGCTGGCTAGCTGTCTTCCTAACCTAGAAGGTGGCCATGTCTTTTTTTTTTTTTTTTTTTTTCTAAAGAAGATTCTGATAAATTTGCTGTGGAGGATTCCAGCTTTGGGAAAGACATATTTTTTTTACAGCATAATTGTAAGGACATTAAAAACCGATACCTGTGTAGAGGGCAACCTTGTAGCTTTGGGTTAGCTAACACCAAAGAGACAGAAACAAAAAATGTTGTTTAATTTTGTTTTCAAAATGTCTTTGTCTTCTACCCCCCAGGAGTGTTATTGCATGCTTCCTCCATATGAACACATACACTGATGCACGCAAACCAGGCCGGGAGGCCAGTGAGCATCACTGCGTGCTGGGTCTGCTGCCTCCCGCAGCTGGGTCTGGAGAGGCTTGAGTGCTTACGGATCCCTCACTGGCAGGCCTTGGGCTCCCTGAAAATGTTCAGTGCCAGCTGAAAATGCAGCTACTCCTTTGAGTGACAGCGCCCCGTGTCTCCCCTTAGCTTGGCGGGTGCCTAGTAAACACCAGTCCCAAAAGAGGAAAGACTGTATTGCTGGGTTTTACAGCTGCTGGACTGCAGATGAGCAGATGAGCTCAGAGGAGGCTGAGGAATCTGCATTTGCACAAGTCTGCTTTTGCCTCTGAGCATAGCAGGATTTTTCCTACATGCAGCTAAGTCAGAGACCTCAGGTAGTGCAAAAATCTGTATTTTTAATCATTAAGTGTCAGGGTCTGCTGGATCCCTGTCATCTATGTTGAGCCACTAATGAAGTGAATATCTCGTGTGCTTACATAAGGCTGCTGTGTAACGCAGACGTGAGGTCCATCAGCAGGGTCCAAAGCAGCAGGATCACAGCAGCAAAGTCTCAAAGCTCTTGCTAAATCGAGAAGTTGGTCAGAGCTGTGATCCAGCAGCTGCAGCCTCTCAACTACCGAAGCCACCAGAGGCAACAGAGGAAAGCAAGGAGGTTTAGGAACTTCTGCTGAATCCCTACAGGACTTTGGGCCTGGAGCCCTTCCTCGTGCTCCGTGACGTACCCGTGCCCATCCCAGAACAATGATATAAGACATGAGGCCATAGCAAACTGCTGCACGCTGATCAGCTTACAGTGGATCCGGTCACATAGTGCTTGGATTAGACAAGCATATATATCTCAGGCTTACACCCACCTCTTGATGAAGGAATTCAGCAACTTAGTGGAAGCTGTGCAGTACTGCCAGTTAATAATGGGGGTATTTTAAACAGTTTACAACCTCACGAGAGATGTACAGACCTGGGCTTTAGTGGTTTCTTGTGTCTTGACACATCATTCCTCTCTTGGCATTGGTAGGCAGCAAGAAAAGAAGTCCCTGAAAACATGAAAGGAAAAGTAATGACCCTCGGTCAGGAGTGTCCCATTAAGTCATGTAAGAGAGGGTTACTCTGTGCTCCATTATTCTGTGCAATTCCTAACACCACTCTGTGGGATAAGGGGAATCCTGTATATAGGACTGGCACTGTTCTGATGGAAAACTGGAGCATACTTCTAAATCATGGATGTTGGGGTAGTTTGTTATATCCTGTATTCCCAGGCTGATTTTGACTGCCGTGTACAGTTAGAAACACTGCTTCTTTATGTGAGAAAAACTATGAATTAAGAGAACGCTGAAAATTCTTGCTTGCACATCACAGCATTAGATCCCCCTACAGCTTTCCTTTTCAGAGATAAATACAAACTGTATTTTGGTAATAATAATGTGGGATGTGTGTGTGTGTGCATGTTAAACCTGTTTTTTAAGCTTGAAGGGTAAGTTTTCAACTGAATGTTGCATTCTCCAAGCCTGGGAATAGTTTTCCATTGCCTAGTCACTAGGGTGGCAGGGTAAGAGATGTGTGTGGTATCAACTGCACAGGATTTCTGAGAGGTGGTGCAGAAGCCCTGCTCTGTTTTCTCTGGATATATTCAAGTTAAGAATAGCTCCTCTCCTCTCTGCTTCTGAGATTAGGTCTGTTGGCAAAAGGAGGCCAGTACATCACCCCGCTGAGCTGGAGGAGAGCTAGGGTGAACAGCACATCTGGAGAGGAAAATCTTTGCTTCGCATTGGTGGTATTTTATCGCTGTAAGCACTGTGTGAACTTCCTCGTGGCAGCTGGCACACATGGCCTTTGAAGTGCTCCTGGGACGAGGCCGTGATGAGAAGGGAACCAGAGTGAGAAAAGAGTGTCTTTAGCCTGGGATGCTCTCTTTCCAGCCAGGTAGATAGCTTGGCTTTAATTTGCTTTGGAAAAGAGGCTTCTTGGTAGATCTAGTCTCTGTGGGATGAAAAAAAAAGCAGTATTTTCATTCTCCTGGGTGTGAGCTTGACCCACAGAGCAGAAGTCTGCAGCCCCCCTGCTTTGAATATTTGGGTTTCTGCCTGGTAATGGGAAGGTGACTTACTGGGAAGGTAATGTGCTTTCCAGTCTCAGTAGATGAAAGGCTTTGATGGATGGTAAAGTGTGCGAGGCAGGAAAAATGCTCCTTATGGATATTGTCTGGAGAAGATGCAGTATTTTTTAGGCTCATGGCCTCTAAGATTGAATTCTACTTCATTTTTGATTGCAAAAATGCTATGCTATGATTACTGAGGCTCAAGGAAATAGCGTTTTAAATGATGAGATAGTACCAGATATATCATTTGCCTCTGGCATTTTTTTTGCAACTAAAAGGTGAGCTACACAAAGCTTCTTGAAAAGAATATCTTAGGTGGGCAGTTGATCTTATTAGCACCTGAATAGATGAAAAAAAAATGAATTCTGTGCCAGTACTTTAAAAATGACTACTCAGCTCCTTGGACTGGGGTGAAAGTGATAACAAAGATAACATAAATGCTATATTAGCCCCTACATAGTGGGGTAGTTGCCAGATCAGTTTTATGCTGTGGCTAAATCCTCTTCTTGCTGATGCACAAAAATCATCCCAAAATCTAGTCTCCAGGCAGATGATACTAATCCCTCACCTTCACATGCTAATATCTCACCTGCCTCATTATTGATACATGTATTATAAGTTAAGAAAAGGGAAGAAGAAATAAAAGCAAAGTCCTGTAACTACGAGGAAATGTGATCATTTGAGAATTTCTTGAATGGTAAATGCACGGGTGTCTTAGAAGTTTAGATACCATGGTGATAGTTGCCTTAGCAATGTTTTAGCTGTGTAGGTAATCACAATCAAACATGTCTTGTGTGGAAAAGTGGTGCTGTATTATTATTATTTTTTGCAAAGCTTTTGTGAATGTGCAGTAATGGGGGTTATAATTTTGTATCTAGGCATCAGATTTTCTCTCAAGCTTCTTGTCCTCAGTATTCTTTTATTTTTCACTGATAATTCTGAAAATAAATGTCTGTCTTTTTACATTTTATTCACCCAAGGATCCTGATCTCACTATTTTTGGGGTGAGACTGGATCACGTTTGGAATTTGTGACCAATCTCACATCTTTTAAAAGCTGAACAGCCTGAGTCGCTGTAGCTGAACCTCAGGAAATCTGAGCTGTATGTTCACTCCTCATGTTTCTGCAGTCTCACATCATTTAAAAATCTGCATATTTTCATAGCAGGTATTCAGACAAACTGAATTTTACAAAAAATGGAACAAGGCTCTGGATATTTCAGTTATGATTTACAGAATGTCTTATCAGTAAAATCAGTATGTGAATACCTAAACTGAGACTATAGACAAGAGGTGCCGAGGTGTTCGAGTGGCAGCGCTGGCCCCTGCACAGTGCCCACTCGCTCTCCTCTGGTTGCTGACTGCAAGGTGCAAAAGCAGCAATCCTGGCTCTCCAGGACTCTCCTTTAGCCCTTTTTCTGGGGACATGGAATTTCATTGCTGTCTAGGTCATGGGAGAGCCTGGGGTCAGCTCAAAGATTGTGCCTTTGGTCACCATCAGCTGTGCATGTGCTGCTTATACTGGCTGGCAAAGGGATTTGTCCCTTTAGGGAATGTTTGCAGGATAGATCTTAGCCCTTAAAAATTGAAGTTTGGGGTTTTCTTGCTACATACCAACCATGTACAGCTCTGTAAAGCTGGGCACTTTGTGTTTTCCTCCTTCTGGTAATTCCAGCAGTCTCCCTAAATCACCATTCTTTTTTTGTTCTTTTCAAGAAAATGAACAAAAAGTAAGCAAATGTTTATGCAGATGTTTTCCAGGCTGCTAATGATGGGTAGAGCCAAATCTGTCAAACCGCTTGTAAGGACAGGTGAGAACCAAGGACATTTGGAATAGAAAGAAAAAAAAAAAGTAAGACTACAGAAGGAAATGCCACCTGGGAAAAATCTGATTTAGATTTGGCTAGCAGGCCCACTGTTACTTGGAGCCAAGATTTGTGTGTTCAGTCTGGTCTTGCAGCAGCCTCTGTTCCCTTCTGGACTGTGAGGCTGGGAGAGCTCAGAGCTGCGCAAAATCATCATTAACTTCTTGTTGCTCTCATTTCTGGTTATTTCTCCTGCTGGGATTGAAGCAGAGCCTGTTCCCTAATGCTGTGCTATTTTTGTCTCCCAGCCCTGCAGTTCTGTGTTGTCCTGTACTGAGGTCTCTGGAGGGAGGAGCAAGGATGTGCCCCCTGCCATGGGACATAAGAGAGTGACAGGCTTGTTTCCTCATCCCGTGCTGTCCTCTGTGGTGGATTTGGCACTTTGCATTTAAATATTCCAGCAATTAGATTCCACAGCATGAGTTTAAGACAGAATGTTCTTTAGCTCCTTCTTCCTTTATTTGTGTACTTTGTGGGATTCTGAAGTGCTTTTTATAACTTTTCACACCAAATTTTAATGATCAGACTGTAAAAGTTTTTTGACCACTAGGTACTAAGCTTTATCTCCACTGATAATCATAGAGCCTAATTTTTATCAAGGCTTGACACACATTTAAAAAAAATACCACTAGTAACTTAGGAAGTGGCATGTTGTCTTCATAAACGCAAGCATCTGATCTGAAGAGGGGCCATCAGATGTAGAAGAGCTTCCACGCGACAGCAGCTTTCCAAGGGGGTCTGCTGCTATTGCTGTTACAAGAGAAGAATGCAGTGAGATGGTGAACTAGCATTGCTATAACTATGACAGACTCTGTCCTGTTACTGGGCCAGGGATGTATTTCTGAACTGGTGGCTCTTTTGCCACCAAAGGAGAGGAGTGTGATAAGCAGGATACCCAAGTAGACTGTCACAGTCAAGTGATGATACCTCTAAAACTGCTTTGGGGTTGTTTCTATCTAAGGGGAGATGATCAAGGAGGGTCAAAATCTTGCTAACTCTGCTTTCAGAGCTAGTGAGGTGCTTGATGGGTGCTGAAGAGTGTGCCCTTCTTGCACCTCGTGCTGGAGTGAAACTGAAATGAGACCTTGCATGAAGCTGCGGCACGTGCTGTTTCTTCACATGGATGTGAGCTGTAGGACCTGGTACCTCAGGACATACCTGTTCTCTCTCTGCTCATGCAGAGAAAGGCCATTTTGCCCACAGTCAAGAGCTGATAGAGGAAACTCTTGGTGCTGACAGACTACTCAGACTCTGCTGTATGTTTTGAGCCCACACACTGACACCGTATTAGCAGACTCTGTGGGTCCTTCTCTGTCCTGGGTATGTGCTGAAGAGCATTAAAGAAAGTCACTATAATAGGGTTTGTGCTTCAGCTTTGCTCTTGCAGAGGATAGGAAGGATCATGAGGAGCTACTGGCTATGTCTATACCAATAAATAAAATGAGCCAGGACTCTTCTCTGGCCCCGATGCCAGTGGTCCCAGCAGTGCAGGTTTATGTTGCATGTGCCAGTCCCGTGGCTGTTTCCCAGCACAGCATGGCAGAGTGCTGGCTGGCAGAGGCCACGGCCATGCAAGGGAATGTGCCAACACCTAAACAGCCTGTGGGATGAAGGGATGCTCCTTGAGACCTCATTTAGTTCACCAGCAAAGACAGAGATCTTGACACCAGTTCTCTTTATACCATATGTTGTAAACAGATGAATCTCTTCAAATTTGGCCAGAATTTTGTTCCCTGCCCTACTCTAATAATGCTAAAAGGACTGCAAATCTAAGTTAATTCTTTCTGGCATAAACTGCATTTTCATGTATACAGATCTTCCAGAATGGTCTTTTTATGTGTTTTTGAGGTAAAAAAAAAATCAGGATTTGCAGTTAGCACTCTCTTCATTTGTTTCCCACTAAAGTGTCAATATATCAACCCTTGCTGTTCCAGGGCTGAATCGCACGGAATAAGTCAGGATAAGTTTCTGGGAAATTTGTGCAAGAAGTTTGTGTTAAGCTAAAAAGTAAAAACTCATCTCTTGATGTATATCAAAACATTTTAAATATATATAATGGTTATTTTTGAATTGTGAAGATGTTTAAAATGCTGGAATTATTCTTGGTGGAAATAAACCAACACAAGAAATATCCAAAGGTGCATGGGATTTTGGTCCAACATGCTTGTACCAAAAACAAGCGCTGAGTCATTTGCATTTTGTTCTAATATGTTTGTTTTCACTTTCTTTAGGGGAAAAAAAAATAACAGGGACAGATGTACTTGGATAGCAAGGATGACAGCACGGTTCCCAGAAAACAAGAGATGGAGCTGAATCAGACATCTCCTTCACCTCATGGCAGTCTATCTGCAAAGGGGGTGTCCAACCCGGTGAGCAGAAGTTGCAACGAGCTGCGGCTGCTAAGAGAGTATCACGGCATGGTAGCGGCTCTCGGAGAGCCACAGGTGCCCTGTGAAAACACAGCAATAGGGGATGATTGCTGCGTTGCCCTAGGGAAGGATTTCACTCCTCTCCCCATGCAGGGAAGGTAAGAATAACAGAAACAGCACAATTTTCTCCTAATCCCAATTAATTTTTGTTTCCTTGCTGAACAGATACATATTTTCATTAAGCAGTTCTTGTTTTTATCAAGTAGAGGATAGGAAGTTTATGGAACTTTGGAGCAGTCTTAATTGCCTAAAGAGGATCATGGATCATCAGATTGCTGAAGTAACCTCAGCTTTAATAGGTCAATTTTGCTGTATTTTCAAAATCAAACACCTGTTTTTTCTTCCCTGTGTGGTCTGGAGAAACAAAAGTGTCACAAAACACACAGAGCTAAAGCAGCTTTCATACTTCATCCCTAGCTCTTCTAAGAAGCTGCAAACAAATTTCACAAGTACATGGTAAGTCCTTAAATTGCATCACTGTGGCTGAAACTGAGAATATAGAAATGATGCCAGTAACACAACTGTGACAGTCACACCACATTGCAGCATCAAAAATACAGGGTGCAAACTCCATGAGAAAAGAGGCAGGCTTGGAGGTGTCAGGGGATGGTTCATTTTTCTGCTGCAATAGATTTTATAAAAACCAGAAATTCTCCTTACAGATATTTGGACATGTTTTGGAGATCCCGCAGTATCCCAGATTTTTTGCTCATGTGTCTGTTTTGCTAAACAGCTTTGCTCCTGGGAGTGAGCAATCCTTGCGCCAGTAGCAACCACCGCGTTTGGAAGGCACTCCCCACAGCTGTGGGCTTGCTAGCCACAATCCTGCGCTGCTGTAAAGGGCTGAGATGTGCCCCATGCTTCTGCAGGTCACTGAGAAGGAAATTGGTTTGTGCTAGGTGGAAATCTGTTTGTCTGGGGCATTTCAGTAGGTTTCTGCATCTGGACAAGGGGGGGCCAGGATAGCAAAGTGAGCTTTGCTGTGCCCCTTTCCCTAGGCATGTGCCCTATAAATTTATGGTGAACCAAGTGAAGGGAACCAAAAGTTTTGGTTTTGGTTTTGGTTTACTTGAACCAAGTAAAGTTTCTCTGCTATTCAAATTATTAATCACTGACTTGGATGAGGGGACAGAGTGTACCCCCAGCAGGTCCGTGCATGATACAAAATTGGGCGGAGTGCCTGATACTCCAGAGGGCTGTGCTGTCATTCACAGCGATCTAGACAGGTTGGAGAGTTGGGCAGAGAGGAACCTCGTGAGATTCAACAAGGACAAGTGCAGGGTCCTGCACCTGGAGAAGAATAACCCCAGGCACCAGTACAGACTAGGGGTTGACCTGCTCGAGAGCAGCTCCCTGGAGAGGGATTTGGGAGTCCTGGCTGACAGCAGGTTAACCATGAGGCAGCAATGTGCCCTCCTGGCCAAGAAGGCCAATGGGATCCTGGCTGCATGAGGAGG
>JAWLRI010000144.1:3678301-3704072 GCA_034781795.1 Crypturellus tataupa
CTGGAGCAGGGGGTTGGACTAGATGATCTCTAGAGGTCCCTTCCAACCTCAACCATTCTGGGATTCTGTGATTCTGTATTGAAGAGTATTACTGTATAGCCTTGAGAGAACTGGAAATCACTATGACTATATTTCTACATACAGAAAACAAACAAACAAAAAATTGACAGCTTGATTATAAAAGCCAGATAAATCCTTTAAAATATTTTTAGGGTATTTGAGGATTTACTGGGTTGACTAAGAACTTTATGGGCAGAATCAAATCTTGTAGAAGTTCTTCAGTATGTGACAGGGATGATACTGAGCTGATGTCATCTTTTGAAACAGCATGGTAAGCACAGTGTATAAGGGAATGTAGAAAGAGGGATGGAAAAGGGAAGGGATGGGTCCATCTGGAACCACATTTTTTCTTTTGGGAAATCTTATCTAATATCTTGATAAAGATGTGCTAATAGTGCTTTTAGGTGTGCTGTTTACTCCCCAGATATGGGACCGAAAAATATGGTCATATTCTTATGGACCAGTTCTTACTGTTTTGGATAAAATTCTTCGTGCTGTTTTCCAGTGGGTGATGTTATTTCGTGCACCAGCTACAGGCAAGTTGTTATGAACTTGTAAAATCACAAGAACATATGAAACCACAGGAAATCATAGACACAGAATCAGAGATGGAAAATACTTTCTGAATCACAGCATGATTAAGCACAAGTGCAAGTGTGCAAGTGTCTGCAAGTGCAAGTAGCATCTCCAAGTCTTTTGATAACATTGTTTTCCTATTAAGTAAAATGTAATCATTGTGAGTAATTTAGGAATGGATGTAGAATTAAATACCTATCCCAATGTCATCTTAAAGAATTATAGAACTGGGAAAGGATCTCCTGATTTTTTTCCTTAGTAGATCTTTACCTCTCTTGCTCCTTCAATATAACTGATTTTGTTTTTTTTCCACATGGAGATTAATCGTATTTGGCTCTTCCTGTGTATTTCCGCCAATGAACATTAGGGGCAGTTTTGCACTAAGAGTTGAGTGACTTCAGTTAAAATATGACTCTGCTCTGGGCTCATTCTGCTAATAGAGTAATTGTCCTTAAGTCAGTCAAGCTACTCAATATAATGCAGGTAAAACATGGATAAGCCTTTGCAATCTCACATTTTGTTTGATCAGCTGCAGTAAATTGCCGTTAGCTTTAAATGTTAATTGTTCTTATGCTTGCAAAGGAAAACTACTTTTTATGCTTTCTTAATCTTAAGGATTAAGAAAACGGGGGAGAACAACCCCTTTTTTAAAATATAAACATTCAGTAAACTGATATGTATGTATAGTTTGGTAGTTTGCTTTCATACAGCTATTTAACTTTAATTGCTGAATTATCTTTCGGGGTAAGATTTTCAGAGTCTCTAAATTGTTCAACTGTATGCTGAGACAAGACGTTGCAAAGAACAGAGGATTCATCTCCATCACTAAACCTGTCCTTAAGGAAATGTTCTTGAATTAACTGGTGCTCTTTAGTCAGGGAGGCAGCTGTCCGACGAATCCTTGACTGAATGTTTTAATTTGACTGCTGGGTGATCCTGCAGGCATTCTGCAGTCAGTGTGCACATTGCATAGCCTGGCTCCAGGACCAGCTTGTCGAAACATGTTCTCATTTACATCTTATACTGAAGAACAGCATTACCTAACAATTCTTTTACTGCATTGACTTAGACTCCTTGGGCTCTGTATCAAGTCTGAATCACCCACTGTGGTCACTGAAGACTTTGTCATTCCCTAGTATCCTTCCTGCTGAAAGGAGCCTCTCCACCTTCTCCGTAAGAACTCATTTCTTTCCCTAAGGCTCCCTGGAGGATATGTAGGCATGTTTCTTGGAGGGCTACAAATTATCTCCCAGGATGTTAAGTGTGAACGGACCTGGCTTTCTTATATATTAACATCGGGTATATACTAAAATATTTGTATACTAGTATATTTATTGGTATGTATTAATATACTACTCTAGTATCATACAGTACAGTTTGCTCCGGCGTTAAACTGGCAAAATGACAGCGAAGTCTAGATCTTGATCTTGTGCTTCTATTCTCCTCAGCCTTTAAACAATTGATGGATCAAACCCTTTTTCATGTTAGTTAACATCTCCTTACATGAACGTGGCTTTTGCAATCCACGGATGTTGTCCCAAACCACCTACCTGAGTCCTTTGACTTGTGGGAAGGTTTTACACTACTCTCTGGAAACAGGGGCAATGCTGTTCAGGCTGGCTCTCACAAATTTCCAAAGTTCAGGTTATTTCCTTCCATCATTCCTCCGTGGAGCTGTACTCATGAGCTGCTGTCACAGAGAAAGGCCCCTCGGAAGCCTTGATCTCTCCATCAGCAGTGCTACCCCCACAGGAGGTGCGTAATGACATGGCTTTGTAGCCACAAAATCTGAAATTCCCCTTTATGAGCCTCGGGAAGGAGGCTGATGTCAGCTGTTTTCGGCTTAGGAATTAGTGAGTCTCAAAGGCCATCTAGAAATGAGATGAACAGTAATCCTGTATAGCCAATTACTTGGAGATGATATTTAAGACTCTGTTACTGAAAAAGAGAAAGGCATTTTTTTGAATATAAAAATGGAAGGAAAAAAATAGGTAATAGAGTAACTAGACCCTTGGTATTTATTTCATATTGCCCTTTTGATCTCTTTCTTTCCTTGATTTAATTGCTGGCTATAACTGCCTTAGGTATCATTATCTTCTTTAAAAAGAGTTGGCAGCAATGCATTCATTTTGCTGGGGACTTCTCAAGAGATATGAGACTATAAAAGAAAGCTGGTGAAACCAAGTCCTAGTAGTACTGCATTGAAATTTTATTTGGATAAAATTGGGCCCTGGAATTTCCTGGTCATTTGATATACTATACTTTGGAAATATTTTCTTTAACTTTTGTGTCTCATTTATAAGATTCATCTCTGGGACAACAGAAAAACAAAACAAATACATTTTTTTTAAACCTACTTCAATTTGTGTTTTATCTGGCAAAACTAATTCCCTTAGCATATCTCCATTCTCTCAGCTTCACTTTTATAGTGTTCACTTCTGTAAGAATAAATAAAAACTATGAGTGAAATCCAGCTCTTCCTTTCGCCTGAATCTGTGATCTCAGGATCAATAAAGAAACTGATTTGCAGTGAGTAGGTGAGTGCATTTAAAATGTCTTTTGAATTCTCTGGTCTCCACCAGAAAGATTGGAAGCATATTTCTGAATAGCTGGTGAAGCTGGGAAAAGATAAGCTATTGTACAATGAAAAGTCAATATGAAAGTAAAGTTCAGGTGTGAGAGATTATAAATCTCAGGTTTGATTTTTAATTATGTTGATAAATTGCTGTGTTTAAAGAGCATTTATGAGACTTACAATAAGATGTCAAGAAGACGTGGTTACTGTCTAAGTAAGTAAAATTTATGTGACAATTTAAAAGCTTACTCGGACACAGGAAAAGACTGACGAAAAAATAGCTTGAGAAAATTGAAAACACATTCTTATATACGTCCTAAGATGATTTTTTTAATTTGGCAATTAAAATAAAACAGGGTCTCTTCTATTCAGCAGTCCAGTAGGGAAAGTGGTCATTTTCACATAATAATTATATATTTGTGTAGGAACTGCTCTGATTTTTTATGTTCATCATACAAACATTAGAGAGGACTCGAAGACAGAGAGAATGATTTCACAACAAACCTCCACACGCATCATTCTCCTGTGGCTTCTGGTGGTCTTGCTTGTTGTCTGGTGGCTCTTCTTGACTTGCTTTATGTTTCTTATACCTAGTGAATGATTCTGAGCATTTTCTCCCTGTGAAGATATTTAAATGCTGTTGTCACAGTGAGCGATGTCACTACAGTGATATTAAGGAAATTTTAGAGTCAAGGCTTTGCTATTAAATTAAATTATATCCATTTGATTTTGAATATGGTGTCTAAGGTATCTCTTCCTAACATGTGGTATGTGGTGACAATAGAGTTTGTGACGAGCAACCTATATGGGGACATACAACTCCAAGGACTGTCTCCAAATTACAGGTCCAAGCTATTGCAGACACACATCACAAAATGTGCATGCAGATACATCACAAAAATCCCTTTCAAAAATGAGTTTCTATCTCAAAAGAAGCAATAAACAATTCTAGCAAGTCTTTCTCATGAATAGTGGGCAGAAGAGAAACACAGTATTAGCTGAAAAAAGCAAATAAATAATTCAAGTAGCAGAAGAATCTGTTGTCCTCTTCTAAAATATTTGCTAATTAGCTGTTTGCAGTTTAAAGGTGCCTGGAGAAAATACCTTGAAAAGATAAAGAAAGGAAGGAAACTTTATGGTATAATCTAAGGAGAGCATTTGGCTTCATTTGAACAGAATCTGCATGTGTAGGACAAGGAGGATATAAACTTTTTTTTCTGTTAGTGAAATAGACAGAGACCACACTTAGGATGAATTTCCCTCCTTGGAAATTTATTTAATTCCTCTATGGCAGTTAACTATTTATCATCTCAGTGCTTATTTACTGTAATTGTTCACAATACCTCAAATTGGTTTTGTGCTACAGTTCTTGATGTATCATCAGCAGAATAAAACTCTAACATTCCTGTGTAGCCACCAAATGTTTTGGATTCTGACAAGACATTTTTGTAAACAAAATCCATCAATATTAATTTAAGTTTTTAAGTGCTCTGTTGGAAGAATTAGGTAGTACTAATTAACTGATTCATGTTTTTTTTCCACTGTCAAGCTAAAAAATGAAATCACACTCAGTGACAATTTTGCTGTGTACCTACCTACAAAGATCAAATGTTTCAGTTGAGTTCCTCTGACATTGCACAAAACTGTCACATTTTGCAAGCAGCTGCTCTTTTCATAATAGTAATATGGTTGTGTTGGGTTCTTCTTAGTTAGACCTAGTAGGCCAATTGTGGAAACATACCAATAACACCAACAGTTCAATCCTCTTTGGGGGTTGACAGCTGTATGCTCACGTAAATCGCTTTTAAACGGGAGAAGTCTTTTAAACATCAGCAATGATTTTTTATATTATAAGGTTGAAGGGTTAAGCCAACCAGACAGTCAGACTTTGCAAAGAATTATGCTGTATAGAGGCAATCATAGCTGAGCAGGAGGGCATGTATGGGGATTATGCAGCTGATGTGAGGAGCTGCTATCAATTTAAGATGAAGTAAACAATGAAACAGACTTTTTCTTGAAAGGACTGTTTGTTCCATGCACTTAGTTCCTAGTTAATGTGCTTATATGAAGGTGGTAGCTCAGACATATTAAACAAATTATGAAAAGCAGAATTTTGCATTTGTAGGTGTCAAATGATAAATAACAGTTCAAATTTGCTCCCAGTTTTCTACCATGTAGCTGTCTCAAAGCTTTATATGAAGAAGAACAGATGAGTGTTTTTTTCTGACAGTGATTAGGAAGAAAGAAAACAAAACAATGGAAATCCAGGACCTTTTTACATGTATTACTTCATAAGCTGGACATGCAAAGAAGGCTAAAGATGAGGGGAGATACATGTCCTTATATGAATTCAGCAGTGAAAATCCTTAAGGGAAGACTGACAGAAGGTTTCTCAACAGTGTAGGCAAAACTGAATCTTGTTCCTCTGAGAGGAAGAGGCTGAAGCTTGGACAGACCTAACTCCTTCCGCAAGAAAAAAGCTGTGGGGGAAAAGAGATGGAGCTGAGTTGCAGAGCTGTGAGGCACCGTGAGCAGGGAGTCTGGGATTCTTTTGGATTCGTTGTTACTGAACTCAAGTATGAGACTTGTCAAGTATGAGACTTTTATTAGAGGTAAGAGGTAATAACAGAGCTAAAAGTATAGCAAAGCTAGAAATAGAACTGAAAATAAATATACATACCAGAGGTCTACAGTTAAATCATGGCTGTGTGGTGCAGTGACCGCTCTCATTGCCCTTGAGGGCCGCCTTGCTGGTGTAGTATTCCTGAAATGGGTGCATGGTACGGTGAGTGCTCTTGTTCCTTATTGGCCACCCCTCTGGTATATTTTTCTCCAGATTCTTCAGCAGTGGGTGCACCGTACAGTGACCGCTCTCACCCCTTCCAGTACTTTTTTCCTGCTTTCTCCACACCATGGTGTTGACATGATGGTGTCCCTGTTGATAGGTGGGTCCTTGGGTCTGCAGGACAGCTGACAGTGGGTCCAGATCTGCAGCAAATGTATGTGGAAGCGTGGGCTCCATAAGCATCTGCTCTTCATTCCAATAGGCATGTAGAGAGTCTGTAACTCCAATTTTATATATTAATTCATTTTGGTCAATAACTAAACACTCCAGCCTCAATAGGTCAAGAAAATTAAATGATTAGTCCTGATCTAAGTTGTAAATAAGTAGATAGGTCTGTTACTGATTTTGAGGATTTTTTGCATTCTACCTCAAAAATATCTTTTTTTTTTTTTTTTTTTTTCTGAATAAGTAAAACATCAGAGGTCCAAAGACCTTTAGGGAGCTCTTTCAACTTTGTTGACAGATCAATATGTTCAAAACTGTGACCAGCACCACACATATCTATACAAACCATTATGACAAGCTACCATTCTTTCCTGCCGAGGATAGTCTGTCTTATGACAAAACAGGCTAGCTGGAACATTTCCAGCTATGTAATCCTCTTCAGTGCTGTTATACAACTATGAACAGATTTGTAATGAGTGCATGTTGCCATTTAACCTGTGGTTAAAAACAATAGCTTTTTATGAGCTCATGTATACAATTTTTACCTTGAAATATTACTGTTTCTTACAGTCCCTGATTAGCTTATTTTCCATCACAGACTTCAACATGCTAAGTAGATTTTGAGGTGAAAAGGATGTCTAAAATGCAGAAATGCTATTGCACCATTTCTGAAAAAAATTGATCTTGTTACTCTGCACTGAAAGGCACTGGGAGCCTCTCCATAAAGTCAATATACAGAACAGTTAGACATATTCTGTACATTGAAACATTTCCAAAGAAGCCAACTGTTAGCAACCGTTATAACAAAATCATGTACTTCTGTGGTACTAGAACATAGCCCTGCTGTTTAGATTCTACAGTTAAAGACAAAACAGACCGAAAGAGAGTTACATTATTACCTCCTTCTGGATTTAGCATTCCTTTTATCAGACGTGTTTACTAAATTCAGGTTCATGCTTTTCACCCTAAGAGGTTTACACAATGAAACAGCTGTCAATAAACTCCTAAAGAGGATTGCAGCTCACATGTCATTGACATGGCTGAGAAGGTAGTGTTGCTCCTATCATTTCTAGCAAGATTAGACACCAAGTATGTTTCAAGTTACTTTTATTTCTCTATTTCTCAAGCAACGGAAAAGAAAAAAATACGTAAAACCACAATATTGGCCGACTGAAGTCGCTGCAAAGATATTTATCCACCCAGTTCAAATAAGTGTATTAATTCAGACTTGCATTTCTTACAGCAAACTCTTTAACAACATCTAACTTCGTTCTCAAAGAGCAAATGTAGTGCCTTGCCACCCACACCAGCTCAGTAAAATTGCCTCCATGACTTTATGACATAATTGCTAAAGAAGGAGTGGAAGTACACTTTAGGCATACGCATCCTCACAAAAATTCCCATAAAGGATATCAAAAAGTGAATATAGGTGGACTGTCCTTATTGATGAGGACAGAAAGCAAATAGTTCAGTAAGCAGCAGTGAAACATTTGGCCTTTCACAGCTGCTTCTGAATGATGCTAATTCACAGTCAGTAGTGAGTCAATGTCCTCTACTGCATTTCTGAAAACAGTTATTGTCACTGCCAATACTCCTGCTTTCTATTTCACTCTGCTCAAAAGAAAATATATAAAAGATGTGCAAAGTGAAAAAGACCAAAACCCAAATGCATTAATTCTGAATATACCCAGTTTTGACAGGACCTGGCTCCAGCTCACTTACTGTCCTTGCCTAGCTCCAGCCTGCAGCAGACAGAGCTCTACATGGTCACTGACTCCTACTGATCCATTAGCACAATTAGTCCATGTTGCCCCTGCAGTCCCATTAGTACTTATCAAGCAGAGAATTGCTTGCTTGGTCACTGTCTATAAGCATTTTGGTGACTCATTTATCAGCCTTTGCTGTGTTTCAGAGAATAAATCATTTGAGCTCCTTATGAATAGCAGTTTTGAAAAAAGCCATATGGCTCAACAGACTACAGACTGTGACCCTATTTTTTTTTCTAATTCACTAACTAATTTCTTCCATCTGCATTTATCTATTTTGCCATCAACTACATTCAATTTAACATGAACTTCAGTTTTTAAATGTATGACCACTCTTCCCTGGAAATTTTTGCCATGGTTGAGAATGATTTCCTGTGAGTCTTATACAAGAGGACAAACCACTCTGATGCTAATTAATTCTAATAGGAGAGACTTTTAAAGTGTTGGGCACACTGAAACACATCTCTATCTCCAAGCAGAAGTGCAGTTTAAAACATCCAACAATCAGCTATGCAAAAAGGAAAGGCATGAAAGGTATCTTTCTGTACCCTTTGCAATGCAACTGCTTGCTTTTTGAGGTATGATGCTTTTCCATGATTTTATCCTGCTTTCACATGTTGTTTTTTTTTACTGAAAGATAAAACAGTAAGTGGAAAGTGTTCAGCAGTAGCAAAGAGTGCTGTTAACTCTGTGGGCTAGTTTCAAGGTTAGGGAGCCATAATTTTGTCCTCTTTTGTGAAATACAGCTTTTGGGGGGAGTTAGAATATTTTATCATAGCTGAGGATGGATCACCTTAGAGTGAGATTTACAGCTATTGCATTAACTTGCTTTTATCTAACTCATTCAAACGTTCACTACATGGTGGTCTCACCCCTTTCACATTGTATTTCAGCTTCCCGGTCTCCATAGCCAAATGCAAGGCCTTGAATTTACCCTTCTCGATATTGATACTGTTGATGACTCTCCTTTTCTTTCCATTTGTGACTGAGTATCCTCTCCTCGCTTAATACTTAGCACCCATTCTCTTGAAGTCCTGGACAGAGTTTGGAGCAGTAGTTTTTGGCAAATAGTCAGCATGAACTAATCTGCCACAGCTCTTACCTGACAACCTTAACCAGTAGCTAAGACAGTATCCTGAAAAGTCCCTCATCTCCTCTGCCTTGAACCCATTCTGCTTTTAGCAACAAAGTCACTGAAAGAAGGAGCAGGTGGGAGAGAGATACTTGGACAATACTGGTTATCAGGAAATTGAGAAAATAGAATACCTGAGTCACAGTCTGTGAAACCAAACTGCCCTTGTCCTGGACATTTCCCTCTTTTCCTTGGAATTATAGTCTCTAAACGTGCTTATTGGAATGGAGACGAGCCTTCCTTGCTAAATCAATGGCCTTTGTTATTATTTAACGTAATATGGCTGTATCTTTGTGTCTGATATTTAACAGCAGTAACTTGTTAGTCTTGGCAGTTTCTTCAGTTATTTTTTTCAAAAGATTTATGTGAGGATCAGTGTTTTGCTACCACTAAACTTGATCCAACTTTCAAGGTACTGTCAGGCATCTGATGTGCGTTTCAAGCTTCTTTTATTTGGTGGTGCTGAACATTTTTTATCCTTGTGAGCTTATAATCAGATAGCAGTGTAACTGTCTGGTCCAAAACATAACAAAGGACAAGCCCTGCATTTTTTGTTGAAAATACTCTTTTTTCCCAAGCTTTTAAAAATATTAACAAGTGATATTTTCTTGAAAACTAATAGATTGTTCAGGCACTATATGTCTCCTCAAAAAAAATAAAAGCAACACTGGAAAATCTTCTGTCTTTAAATGTTTAAATGATGTATCTGTTGCACTGCATCTCTGTGATAATTGTACCAATAACAGATTCCTAATTTCATTTTTTCTGGTTTTTAGTTGTATCCTTCTTGCTTCTCTAACTGAATTCATTTCTAAGGACCTGCTGTTTTTTTTGTCTCTTTGTATAGCAGCCTGGAGCCTTCAGCCTTAATAAAGGCAAGAAGAGAGAAAGGGCTTGTGGCAATGGGTGGCTGTGTCAGCATGGGGCTTCCCCTTTTCCGTGAAGAAGAATAACATGGTGTTGTTACTGAGAGAATATAGCATCTGTGTCACTGGGGGTAAAGAAATACCTCCCTGAGTCAAGAAATATGATGCATAGTATAACTGTGCTGCTAGGACAAAGCCATCTGCCAAACAGAACCTGAAAAGGGTATTTTTATTTTGTTGGCTTTTCAGTGCACAGTAGCATGTTCTTGCCTGGAGAATGATTGCAGCTTAAATCGAGAGGAAAGCAAGCTGCAATAGTGTCCTTATTCTTTTCTTTTACTATCAATCTTCCTGCTTTTCAGGGAAGCTTGCAGAATATACATTTGCCTGTTCTGCACAGAATTTATTTGGAATATGTGATTTTCAACCTTTCCCTTTTTTCTTTTTCTTTTTGAAAATCTAAGTTTTTGGACTCAGAACTTGTGCTTCAGATTCCTCTGGTGCTGAATAAGGAATCTATGTTTGAGACCTGCTTGTTTACATAAATTAGATAGCTCCTTCTCTGATATTGTAGCCTTAAAATCCCTATAGATATCTGAATCCTTTAAAGATGTCCAGTAGCAAAATAGAACCCACTACTGTAGAATGAATTTCCTGAAACTAGTTATGTTTATATGCTACCATGCTCTTGGTGGAAAGATGTTATGGGAAAGAACTTTATGAGACAAAATGTCATCGTTCTTGAATTATTTCAGGGAATATTCTCCGAATACTAAGACCGAATAGCATACTATGATCACCTATGTTTTAAATCTCTCTGGTTTCTTCAGTTGGTTTCCATTGTTTATTCACTGCTTTTAAAATAATTTAAAAATACCTCCGATATATCTCAAAGCTAAATGGAATGACCAGTGACTTGGTTTTCCTCCCAGTTTTAAATTACTTGTTAGAGAGTTGTGAAGAAAACCTGTTTGGAAGGACTTACCCGTAATCTGCTATATTTGTAATCAACACAGTAACTTTTCTGGTGAAGTCTTCTAGAACAAAGATTTTTTTTTCTGATATTGAATTAAATTTGCATGAAAGTAGAGAAACAAAAATCTGCACACCGTAATATAGACTTTGTTTGGTGTGAGGCTTATATATTATTTAGTATATAAATCCTTCTCAGCTCAAAGCTAGTCATTCAGGTTCCTTGAATAGTCAAGATGAAGGATGAAGAGTTTAAAAATGATTTGGAGAGCTCTCACCACCTCCAGGGACTTTATCTGTCCTAGCACAGAATTTGAGATGGCAAAAGTTAAATGAATAACTAACTTCTTTAATGACTTATGCTCAGCCAGAGGCTGAAACAGAAATCTAATACTTTCTAATTAAAAAGTATTAAAAGATTAAATATAATGGAAGGACTTCCTTTATAGTAAGAAAATACTCATTATGTAATCATCTGTTATTTCAGAGTTCAGTAACCCCCCCAAATAATTCCTTAAAATTTAACTGTTGTGTCTTCTCTGTCTATTCTGAATACATTCTCAAGTCCTAGTTTTGGAGAGAATTTTTGTGCTGGGCTCTGAGCAATCTGATGAGATCAGGATCTACGTAAAGGCCAAATGAGTAGTAACTTCTGATAACTCAAATATTAAGACTGGGTGCTTGAGATTTTCTTGTTCATTTGAAAGATATCACAACGGCATATTTCATTTTATGACTAAAAGACAAAATGCAGGTCCCAGAGAGATTACAATACTTGAGATCCAGCATGCATTTTCTTTAAACAAGACTTGATTTGGTAGGAACTTGAACATTTTGAGCTACGCTGTGGCCTTCTGCTTGTCTTCATCTTCCTGCCCCTTCCACCCCTCTCCAGTCCCAGAAGCCAGTCACACTTTTTTTCATGCTATTGAGAGGATTTTTTTTGGCACAACTGTCACCTGTCCATTTTTGTTTGTTTTTTTGACTTTAAGCAATGAAGACACTCTGTTCTTAGCGATAAAGTTACTTTTTCTCTCTAAATGTTACAGGTATGAATAATGTTCTCTCCAAATTCTTGAAATGAATTATTACAAAGAGCAATTCTTAATTAAAAATTTTAAAAAGAAAAATAGTTTCTTTATAATTTCATCTTCAAACATAGCTCCATAATTACTCTTTTCAGTCTACAAAACTCGGATGAATGGCACATGAAGCAAAATTATATGAGTATGCAAAGCCAGAATCATAATTACATGTGGCATCTTGTCAGTACATTGCTTGGATTAAGGGAAATTGTATCAAAATAATTCTGCCTCATCATTGCATCTGAGAAGCAACCAGTGGTCTTCTGCTAGTAGTGCTTCCTTTCTGAGTGTCTATAAATTTGGCCAGTGTGAGAGTGACTCTTAATATTTGAATGCATATTCTTCAATATCTTTGACCTGTCGTATCACTACATGGATTAAGAGTAACACTGTGCTGATGTGGCCACAATGTCCAGTGTTTTCATGGACATTGTTCTTCTGTTCTGTTCAAGCTTCTGTCATGCCAGTACCATGAATCTGCCTCTGTGAGAGAGGCTGGGCAGATATAATCTTTTTAAAACATCAATTGTGATCTCTTCCCTAACTTTTGAGATTCTTGGAATTGCCTCACAGTCTTAGAAATGTGCTCTCCCACCTCCGAAGTTGTCATGAATTTCAGTTAGCATCAGAGCTGGTTAAACTAAAAGCCAGTAGGGAGTGCCAAAAAGAGATGCTGGCATTTAAAAGCCATCCTTGCAGAATATGCGACAGTATTATAAGTGCAGCCATGCTCAAAATGTTACCGGTAAATTGCCTTCATATAACAGATTCATTTTTCAATGTGTCCTGCAGCATTTGAGAATAGTATCTCATAACAGGATATCCGTGTGATCCACAGGGAAATGGGGCTTGGGGAATTTGGACCACTCCCAATAGTGCCGTCTACCTCAGACTTGCAGTTTGCTGGCAGTCGCCAACAGTACTGGCAGCACCCGCTCCTGAAATATGTTTTCGCCTTCAGACTCTCTGCAGTTTTTGTCTGCTTTCTCCTATCATTTTCCAGTTTCCTCTGCTGAAAAAGAAAATGGAGAGGAGGCAGCAGCAGCCATACCTTCTTAGTACAACTTCTTAGTCCTTTTAAACGAGTTTGTTCTCCCCGCACCTTGTTCCCCACCTTGGGTTCCCAGTATAGGGCAGAGAAAGTGTGGAGAAACTTACATCATGCTAGAGCAGCTTCCGAGTAGCTTATTTTAGAGGCAAGACCACTAGTGCATCTTCTTCTAGGGCATGTTCTCCTCCACCCCAGATCCAGCAGCTCATCCATATGCTTAAAGAAGTGAATGAAGGAAGCACATTATATACGATGCATATATTGGACCATTGCCATCTTGGAAAGGTTAGGTGTAGTTTTCAATACATCATTCTGGGCTACGTGGTCTAGGTGTCCCTGCTTGAGGAGCAGGGGGGGTTGGACTGGGTGACCTCTAGAGGTCCCTTCCAACCTCAACCTTTCTGTGATTCTGTGATTCTTAAGCAGGTTTGTAGTTTGCCTGAAGACTTGGCTGTGGCCAAGGTTCATCTCAACATGAGCTCTGACCATTGGCTGCATCTTGTCTAGTGTCTTGCAGTCAGGTTGTGTCAGTGCTGCAGTCACCTGTGGTGTCCTCTCCAGTCCTGCCTAAAAGAAAATTAGGAAAGTCAAAGAGAAAATCGGTCTGTATTAAGTAATGCTTTCACAGCTATTTTTTTCTGACATCTTAATGGTGCATGCTTTTAAAGGGTCAAGGAGTTATATGCTGATTTAGTTGAAACTACATAAAGCAGTCATCAGAAAATATCTGGAGCCTGTTTAGATATGAGCTCTGGAGACTTGGATCCTTCCCTTGACTTTTAGTGTATCAGTTGAGCATGCTTCATTTGTGATGGGTAACTTAGTTCCCTTGCAATGTGCTAACCTTGAGGATCTATCACGACAGAGCGTTGTGCCTGTGTGGGCATATGCAGATCATGATGTTCATAGATCTGTGATACGTGAATGCATCTTCTTAGCATACACTACAGCACTGCTTTTAGAATGTTTAAAAGCTGAATGCTGAATTTGTACCATGTAACCATTGTCCCTAAATGGATTTTATTAGCAAGTAGCAAGTCTGGGCATAGGAATGTATTTTAAGATGCAGTCTAATACTTCTGTGTTTCTGTTGTTGTGTTGTTGTTATTTTTTTTTTTTCTTAGTAAAAACCTCTCTGCTTTTCACTTTAATTTTAATGCATGCATGTTTACAATTATGATAATAACAATTAGTTCAGTACATGTGACCTGGTGGGAGGATAAATGTTACCTGTTCAGGGAACATGATGCTTCCCAAATAAGAATGTAAAACTCATAAATTAAAGTCCTATAATTGCTACCAGAGTCCTGCAGGATTAATTAACTCTCTGATATTCTAAGTTCATGTCTTTTCCTCTGTGATTTGCCTAAATCAAGTCAGGATTGTTTAGGAAAATTTTCCTAATTATAATCTCTTGTAATCTCTTGGCTCTTTGTTATTCATGGACTTTTCAGGACTACCAATTCAAGGAAACAGATTATCTTTTTTTCTGAAGAGATTTGCTTTAATGTTTTATGTGGTGAAATGTTATGTTCAAATTTGTTGATGTTCTTGCACAATATATATGCTTGCATATTCACCTCTTCTTCAGTTCTGACCAACTCCTTTCTGTAGGAGTGAGAATTATTGCTTTCTGTTGTCATAGAAATAGCTCTTTTACTGATACTTGCGTGCACGACTTAGCATATGGCAGATGAAACATTATATTAACTGATGTTTAAAATGTATGCTTTTTATTATGGGAATTGAAAATTTAATGCATTGTGTAGCATGCTTAATCTTTTCAGTACAAGGGTAAAAAATATGATCCAGCCCAACCTAGGAATTATGTTAAGGGTCAGCCTGCTAACTTGGGTGAATATATGCTTTTCCTTCCTTAGGTTCCTGTAGGGTATTTGCTTCTCCTAGTGTCCTTTGCTTTAGGATATTCAGGCTTGAAAGCTTGTTTATCATTGTACAACAATTCATATGGCACCATCTTTACTTTTCTTACCCCTTATTTATCTGTCTATCTGTCTGTCTATCTATCTATCTATTTATTTTTAAATAGGAAAAGCCTAAAAAGTTAGTGCTCCCAAGGTTAGGTGTGCCGATCGGGTGCTCAGGGGCAGGAGCTGAGTTTTCAGTGAACCTGATCCAAAGCCCACTGAAAATGATCACCTGCACTTAGTAGAAAAGACAGGTTTACCAAAGGTGGAACCTGCATTGCACTTCAGCCATCTGCTGCACTGCGAACTATCAGCCCATCAGTGGGAGCAGCTGGAGCCTCTCATACTCCTTTGTTTTCCCTCTTGCTCTCTCCATACCCTCCATGTGACCAGGAGGGCAGAGGGAACTTGCTACTCCTTAAATTGTCCAAGTAAGCGCTGGAGATTGAAGGTTATGTTTCTGTTGGATAGCTCTACAGAAGAGGTACAAGCACCATCAAAAGAGCCTGAACATTGCTCATGCCTGCATGAGTCTGCAGCACATCTATAGATTGTGCGAGCTTCTGCCTAGATGCCCTTAACTTGTGTTTGGACCTTCATATTTAGAATTTTTGTGGAGAGCATGGCACAAAAGGATGGCATCCTTCTCCAACTGCTCTGTCAGAGATCTGGAGTTTCATCTGCGGACACCTTTATGACTTGGCAGAATCTGCTGTATTGTCTGTGAGATAGACAGCTCTCCTATGATGTTGGTCGATCTTCTGGATTACTATGGAAACAGTCAAAAACTTTAATTGCTTGAAAGATTAATGATAGAAAAATGTAGCTTTGACTACAAATAACCAGCTCAAAAAACACATACTTCCTCAGAACAAACCTCTACTCCTATGGAGAAAGCCAACATCTGTATAAAGTACTTTCACAGCAGTAGACAAGTGATTAAAGATACAATCTTTTTTTGGAAAGATTTCTCTTAATTAAAAAACAGGCCCAGCTGTATCAAGTGTGAGAATGGATGTGACCAGAGCTTGTGGCTGTATAGTAGGCAAGTCATACATTTCTTTTCCTTACATCACTGATACATTGATCTTTTCACATGGGTTGTCATTGAAGAAGTTGTTGTCAAGATGGCCAGTCTGCTGATCCTAAAAGTGTGTGATGTTTCTTTCATGATATTTTTTTCTTGAGCTTTCTGCTATCGAGATTCTTTAATACCCTAATTAGCTTTACTGTTTGTATTACTGTCATTCTCTAATTAGAGTAATCACATCACTGAGGAGTTGAGAATCTTCTGCTTTTTCTCTAATTGTGCTTGATTTGTCAAGTCTTACTGTTTCCTGCTGCTTATTCTTGTCTGTGTGTTCCTACTATCTGCAAATTGATGTTGTCATGTACTAATGGTTTTCAGCTAAAGTTTCTGATTTTACCAAATTGGCTGTTCTTGGCAATCAGTGAAACTCTAGTTCCATTTGAAGGTGGCAAAGACTGATACTAGTAAGTGGGGATAACAAATGTGCAAAGGAAAGTGAGGTTGATGTCTTTAATCATCTTTCTAAATTCACCACTTAGGGTTCAATAATTTCAGACACCTTAAACAATACTTTCAATACCTTTATCATCTCTTTCTCGTTGTATTTGCTGCTATCCTTCAGCATGTTGGTTAGTTTATGTCAGTGATGAAGGCTTTGTGCTCTGGAACACGGAGCAGGATACACCAACTCTTGCATACGTTTATTGCGGCTGAAAGTGTGGACGCTCAGGTATGTCTACACAAACTGCCAGTTTTAAGTATTTTGGTCTAAATTCAGCTGATTAGTCAAAAGGTAGTTACTGGTTCCAAAACAGTTTCAAAACTAGTTTTCACAAATTTGTGTGTGTCTAAGAGGGAAGCCTTAACACAGAAAAACCATGATCTGCTGCTCAATGTCCTGTGGTGTGCGGGTGTCCCCTGCTCTCCACAGAAGTGGGCACCAGTGGAGGGACAGGGCAGGTCTGCAGTGGCTCTGACTGGTGCCTGAGGTCAGGGATTGTCAAAATGTGCCTGGTCCTTTACTGGTAGGGGAAGCAGTCACTGCCCGGAGCACAAATCGCCTTGTTCAGAACAGAAAGGGACCCACCACACTGTGTATTAGAATAACCTGTGATTTGGGTCTTGAATACGTCTTTACTGGTTTCAGTGATACTATGGAGGTAGGGTGTTCATTGCATGATTTGGATCACTGGAGAAGAAATTGTGAGAAGTTCTGGGTTTTAGGTATTTATTGCTCAAGTAGCAGGAGAGTGCTCTGCCTGCTGATCCTTCAGTGTCTTGTACTGTTTTTGTCCATATATTTACCTTTTTAAAAGAAACAGTTTCTGTACGTATTGTGTAACCCAAAGCAGTGTTGGTAACTGTTAATTAGAATAAAGTGGGGTTTTTTGTAGGAAAGTTTCTAGCTAGTAATTTTAGATTTTGCACAGGCATGCAAGCCGAAAAGTAAGTCCAGAAGGGTTAATAACATGTATAATGCACAGTGAGAGCAGAGAAATATATAGTATATACTTTTTGGAACCTTTTTCTTTGAAGCAACTTTAACTGCAGAAACAGCTGATTATTCTTGATTTGAGTTACATAAATTCATTGCTCACCATTAGGATTTTTATTAAATGTGTCATCATACAATTTTCAAATGTAGTGGAATGGTAGGATTAGCCAGAAGTATATCAGTGATGTTCAATGAGCCTACACTTAAAATCCTGATGGTATTTTTACCTATAGATTTTACACTAGACATTTGATTTTTGTAAAAGCTCCTGGTAATCTTTTACTTCTAAGGCTATGATAAGATTAGATTAGAACGTTCTTTAAAATGTAGGGATTTCTTTGGCTTAAACTTCTGGTGTGGGTGATATTTTTTCCTATTTCAATAAAGGAATGCCTTCCCCCCAAAAGGTGAACTTCACTCATCTCTTGTGAGCAATCATCTCTTCACAGATGAAATGCTGGTGTAATATAGCACCTGAATTCTCATCTGTCTAACACCTGACCTGAGGTACCAGATAATTCAGTTTCTCTAACACTTTATTCACTTTTGCTGAGATTGCAAATACAGTGCTTACAGAAGAGTTTGGGGGAAAAGTGTGCTCACCCAAGGCATGGCTTCTGAACAGTTACAGAGGATTACTGCCAGATGGAAAACTGAAGCAATAACTGAAGGTTTTAATTTTACGAAGTCCAGGTTCACACTTAATCTCCTCATTTTGCAAGTAATTTAACCATCCTCCATTATGGTACTAAGTTAAGTATGTCTGCTCTTTTCTTTAGATTTGTCTTATATTTAAATGACTGTGTTAAGTGTCACCTTTGAATATTTATTTGTTACTCTGTGACTTTATAATTCTAGCAAATGACATTTAAGGTTTCCATGTGATTCCTGTGCTCATCATATCTAATGTTTCCAGGAACAGTTAATATGTGTATTGATTCTATGTCTAGCACATCCCTTTGGGACTTTTGGGTGGTGAGTAGTCTCAGTTATGAAAGAAATTCATTTGTGTGTGTCTGGATAATGGTTTTTATGATTGAAAATGTCTCTAGAAGAGGCAGATCCTACAGATGCTCTAATGGCTTGGTGAATTTATCTCTCTCCAAAGCTCTTCCCAGAGCTAGACCCCTTAATTGCAATTGATTCTCTTCAGCTGTTTCTTAAACTTTGGGATCTGTATTTTAAGAAAAAGACTCTTTGCAATGCTAAACTGAAATATGACAAAACTTACCTTACTATCAGTTAATTATCTGGTTAATCACTAGGACCGAGACATGATAGAAACTACTTGGAAGGGTTTGTGCCCTAGGAATCAGGAACTTGCAGCTTCCTCTGGCAATAGGGATGGAGCCTGACTCGACCTGCCAAGGCCGTGCTGTGCTTTTATTGTTTCTGCTCTCAACCTCCGATTATTCTGTGGACCTGAGAATTTGTGAACTTAAGTTGGGGTCAAAGGAGGAATGTATTTTCCGCAAAGGTGACAGCTGTCATAATCCATGCATGTCCAAAACTTCTTTGACTATTTTAGACTCCAATTATAGGATGAGGCAAAAATCTCTCATTTTGTTGAGTCAAGTCCTTTTTGACTATAAGGGAATTCAAACTTAGCAAAAATCCTAGGATACACGAACAGTAAAATACTAGTAAAATGCTGTGTAGAGCCTTAGAGAATCGTTGCAATGCAAATTAACCTTTTTTTTTTTTTTTCTCCTGCAAAGATATCACTTCAATTTTTCCAAATTATTCAGCCCAAGGTCAAAAAACACTTGCTTTACAGAGAGGACACCACTACTGAAGGATTCCTCAGAGGAAAATGGGTGAGTTACTTTCATTTTACATGAAATAGTTCTTTGCTAAACTCTCTTTTATTTAATCGTACATGAATCCCTCTTATATTTTGAATCTCTCTTCTATTCTGACACGAAGCCTGCTCTGAAATAATGTGAACAGCAGGGGTGATGAAAAGAGATTTATTTTGGAAGAGCCTGAATGAAAAAAGGGGTGGAAAGAAAGTAAGTGCAGAAAGAAAGGATGTAGGGTCTGAGATGGGGGTGATTAGAGCGCTCTAAGGATTAGTAGCCACAGGTCATGTGCTTGCGTTGCTCCCATGTGCTGTTGTGTGTGACAAACTGGAAGACCTAGCAGAGCTGTAGAAAAGGTTCCTTAGGGGTTGTACACACCAAATCCTGATGCCTGGTGCATCAGAGGGCAGCTCTGCCAGGTGCACCTAAATATCATGATATTTTTTGGTTTTGCTCACTGCTCTACCCAACTGTGTCACTGAGGGGAGCTCAATCTGTACTAAATAAATCTCTTTCCATGAATATTTCCATTAAAATAAATAAAAAAAAAATAGTGAAGCTATTTCTGATTCTCTTCAGATGCAACAGCAATTGCATCTGTTATCCAATGAAATAGACAACTGTTTTAATTTTGTTTACTAAAAATGTGTGACAGATTACGGTGCATGGCTCTTCATAATCCAGATTTTACCATGGATGATGATTCTTGGGATAACAGCTCTGCAGAATTTGAACAAAGGTTTCAGCTGGGAAGTGGAATGACCAGTTTGTCCAGATCTGCCTCTTCTGAAAGATATGAAATCTTGGACAACCTCCATGTAAAGTTCAATTTATCAAAGATGAGGTCTGAATTCAAAAATTAATTTATCTCTCTAAGAATTCTCTCTCTTTTTTTTTAAATTTCATTATATATGTGTTCTATTATGTCTATTGCAATCTTTCTGTAGTCATTATAGTAACGTTTTAAACACACACAATGCAAAATATAACCAGGCATTTTTGTATCTTTAATTCCTTGATGCTTCATTATCTCAGGATAAACTTTGACCCCAGTTAGGCAAGAAGGGAGTTGAATCTGTTAATATATTAAAAAATATCAATGTAACAACAAGAAAAGTTCTTTTTTTTTCCCCAGGATATTATCTCCTTGTTTTTAACTAGCAAACCCTTTAGTCTCAGATACTAATTCTCTCTGCTGCTTCTAGAGTTTCAACACTTTTTTGTACTCTGCTATGACCTCCGCTAATAGCTCTTCAGATTTGCAAAGAGTCCAGTACTGCATGTCCACATCTCTGTGTTGATCTGCAGATGCATGTTAACAAGACATCCATGAATCTTTCCTCAATATGCCTATTATGCTTGTGCCTCACTTCACAGCTGTTTTCCTTCTTTCATCGTGTATATTATATTGTGTGGAGTGCCACTCTCTTGCTGAATAAATGGAGTGGGATAATTTCAATGGCTGCAGTTAGTGCAATATGAGCAGATGTGAAGAACTTTGGCAGAAGTCTTTCTTCACACTCGCAGTACCTTCCCTGATATTTGCTGGAACAAAGTCATCGAATGCGACTCTGGAATCAATTGTTTCCAATATGGCATACATTTATATTCTGAAGGGTAATATATTTATCTGGCAGAACTTCTTGTGAATTATTTTCATCGCTTTAATGTGAGTTGTACATACGAGGCCAGCTCCTTGGCTCTTGTAAATCAGCATAGCTCCACTGAGATAATAAATGTACCCTAACTACCTGACATCTCGTGCAGATCAGACCAAAAATCATTTGGTTTAGAGCAGGGGGAGAAATCCTTCATAGATTTATTTGTCATGCATTTCCTACTCAAGTCAAATAGGTTTGTGCTGCAAGCATAGATCAGCAGTGAATTTAGCTCTGACTTTGTACTTGCATCACTGTGCCAGATTAGAACTGCAAAGAGAGACAGATTGCAAAACATGGGCAAGTCAAAGGCTGATCACTTCTCAGCTGTAAGCTGTTAAAAGCACTGCTTCCCTAATACGAAATACCACGAAAACAAACAGATAGGAGGAAAAAGCCTTCTAAATTCTACATTTAACAAAATAACATTTTTCAAAAGCTTTTTTATTATATTTTTTCAGCTCCTTGAGATGAGTTTCTACTGTTTGCAGACAAATGGTTATGAATTCATAAAGACTTAATTAATGCTTTTGGTTTCTCCTATGTCTTTAAATCAAGTTATTGATGTTCCTTGTTTCAATAATAGTATGAATTATTATTATTATTAGAAATGATAACTCAGAAGTGCAAGCAGAAAATGTCAAGTGCATTAAAACTATATAAGAGTGGACTGGGCTTTAATAATTCATAAAGTAATATATTTTTGAGAAGTAGAACTTTGTAAATACAGGGAGAATAGAGAAGCAGGGGAGAGAAAAATATAACTGAACTGGCTTTAGGTCTTTTCCATAGATCACACAATACCTAAATAAGTTATCAAGTGTAAGGTAGTGGTAATGGCTTTTTTTGGTCATTCATCTCGTTTTAAATCTTTATTATATTCCCGCCATCCCTACCTTGCTTTTTATCACAGTAGGGCTATCTGGTGTTTCATGAATGACCCACCTATCCTATATTTGCTGCCTTCTCCAGATTTTTATTTTGTACAAAGTCTTTGTAAACTTTCTACCATTTTAAATTTGTTATAGCACCTTTGTAGCCAAATTGACTGTGACCTCATATTTTAGTTAACTATTTTTTTTTCTGCCTTTTTGGAAAACTAATGAGAAGAGGGAATCTTTAGAAAACAATATTTTTCAAAAATGGATCCTCAGTCACTCACAGTGTTTTCAATCAATGAACTTGATTTAAAAACTGATTTCCACTGTGATTAAAAAATATTTCTGACTCTCTTCAGGCTACTCTAATATTTTGTTCTACAGCATCTGTCAATGCAGCTATTTATTGCAGTGTTCCCTTCTCAACTAATTATCCTAGTAACTTGAAAGGTTTTCCTTCTTGCTATCATCAGGCTTAAATCAAACCCTACATTTATCATTCTGTCAGGAAAGCCATGCAACTTTTAAGTGTTTACTTCTGAAAAGATAGGATGAGAACATCAATGGCTTCAATTAATAAAAAGATGTAATAAGGGCAAGTCATTCTCTAAATTAAGACATCTGTGTAACATACTGATGGGCAACATGAAAATAATTTATTAAATTGCCTTTTATGGTAAGGTACAAAAATGCTAATTTAAAGCTCACGTCTAAAGATTTATTACTCAGAAACATACATTTTCTCCATGTAAAAATTTAAATTAGACTTTTTCTTACTTAACCAATTAAATAGTAAGCTGTAACACTTCAGGACATTTGATTGCACTGAATAGCTAGATGAGAGCATTCCCTCAAAACTGCACTGATGCTCAAAACAATGAGAAAGTAACCCCCTATGAAAGTGAGCCCCTTGGAGGGAGCTGCAAACTAAGTGGCCTATGGCTGTATGTATTGGTATTCCGTGTGAAATTGGGCTTTCAGGCTGATCATGGGTTTTTCTTGGTATGCTTTCCTGCTGATCAGTTCTTGCAGAAATGCCTGCTCTGTGCTGGAGAATGTGTGATGCCTTGCTGTCCACACACTGCCCTTGACGGCCACAGCCCGATGCTGGGACAATGCCACGGTGTTATTAGCTGACGCCAGCACTGTGCCGGCTGTGGTACCGGCTTTGGCTCCTGCCCGCTTTGCTGCTCATTGCCTTCCCCTGGGTAACTCTGGTCCTTCCACCTTGTGCTAGACAGGCTCTGCAGCTTGTCCCTCCCCGTGGTGGCACATGCAAAGCTGCTGGGCTGGCTCTGTAGGCAGCTCGGGGAAGGAGGGGGCAGGCAGCTCTGTGTCCTGGCACCAGCTTGTGCTGCAGCTTCTCTCCAGTTTCCCAAGAGGCAGATGTTCCTTCCCATGACCATGGGACTGGGCTGGCAGCAGAGTGAGGGCAGGAGGCCCTTGTGGTTGCTTGTGCACCCAAGCCCTTGCTGACCCTCTCTAGAGGTGTCCGTGCTGTGAAACAGACTGCACGGTGTCACCCAGAGTGCTTAGCATGATGGTGCTGGAAGTGAAGAACTACTAATAGAGCAAAACGATTTTCTAAAAGTAATCATTCAATAAATACATGTTTCTTGCATTTCAGATGCTGTCTAAAATTCCTAAAAGTTTCAGGCCTTTTTATCTTTGTAGTTGTCTGCTCTGTAAGTATTGGATTCTTTCTCTTTTTTTCCCCCCTCCTATTGTAATTACTTTTAATTCCTTACAAGTAATTCAAAATGAGGTGTGATATTTGGACTTAGCTAATAAAATAATGCTTTAAGGAGGGGGTCAAGATGGCAAAAACTGACAATAATGTACAGAGCCTTATATATACTTGGACCACTCTTTGGTGTAGTAATTGCCACCTTGGACAATGTGGAGGTGTTGGAAATTGAATTTGAGGAAGCAATTTAAACTCAAATTTATATGTCATTGATAGGTCCATTTAGAATTTAGGATGAGTCTTCTGATACTACTTAAAACCTGTGGAATATTCATAAATTCTCCCCTGCCAAAATATTTACCTCCTCCATTTACATGGCAATTCTCTCATGGAAGAAAATAAACCATGTAAAATCTTTTGTGGACTTTCTACTTTCCTGATTGGCTGTTGAAATAAAAAATCTAGGAGTAATTCCTGACAGTGGGTGCTTGCAGCCCCTGAGGAAAAGCAGAGCCTCTCTGAAATAAGAGAACTGAAAGTCTAGAAGAAAGAAGAATATATAGCTGTCCTCTTGGCAGACCAAAGACCCCAACCTGTCTTTAGAAAGTCTTTCTGTCTTTCTCTCTTTCTTTCTCCCTTTCACTCCCTTTCCCTTCTCTTCTTTTCCCTTTCCTTCCTTCCTTTATTTCTCCTGTGCACTATTCCTTCCCTTTCAACAATCTGTATTCCTCTCTTCTTCCTCTTGTTGCCCTCATTTTTCTCTGGGAAACATGCTGTCTTTCTGCCTCTGAACTTTAAGCACACCAGTGTTTTCCTGTCTCATTCCTAACATTTCACATTCCTCTTTCCTCTCCTCCTCCTGTCCCATTAGGACTGTTCTTAATCTTTGTTGTGCCTCTGTCACCACATAAGAGCATCACCATACTGGCTTTTAAATTTGCCCATCTTGTGATGCTGCGAGGCAGCTAGAGGCAGATGTTGAGCGGCTCCTCTCTCGGCTTTTCTGCACTCGCTTCTCCACAGTAGCAACATAAATGGCACAGCTGGATGATGCTGCAAAGCGGAGGAGCTGTCAGGAGCGACGTGCAGGAGCGACGTGCTGGGAGCACACCAGCAATCTCAGTGCTCTGCTGTGCAAAAGATGGAGCATTGCACGAGGCAGGTGGCTTGCCACCGACCTCTGCCCCTGAAATCTTTACATCAACAAAGCCTCTGGTTGCAAAACTTGCAGTCCCTTAACTGCCATGAGGAACACATTTTTGGCTGGCGAGGTTTCTGAATCACAGACTGAAAAAAATTACTTTCTGTATTCCCTCAGATGGGAGTGTTTATTTCCTAACAGATGCTTAAGATTACAAATTTGTTCTAAGAGGCAATTGAACGAAATAAATCAAGTATATGACTTTGGCAGAAAGTTAAGGATAATTACTTGTCCTTACTATGTGTTGTATGGCAGGGTTTAAGTTGTGGGGAAATATACCTGAAAATATTGAAGACAAACTTATGATTTATTATCAAACTTATGAATTGTTTGAAACAGTTTCCTTTAAGCATTTGAAACAGTCTTAGTAGATATTTTTTGATTTTTGTATTAATATGGTTTAATGTGTGTGTGTGTATATATATATATATTTGTGTCTTTTTTCTTGCCCTAGATTTTATTTGGCATTTATCCAGATCAAGGTGAGCCCTGGCAGATGTTTGCTGTTTCACCTCTGGAAAGCTTCTGTATCCTTCTCATGAAAATTGAACTGAAGTTTCATTGATAAACTGGCTGAAAGGCTGCTTTCTGTCTTGTATCCTGAGAGGATTCAGTGTCTTCAGAGCCCAGGCTGCTCTTACACTTTTCTTTTGATGTTGGCGACGGTCCTGCTCACCCGTCGTCCTGAAGGAATCCACCTGTCTGGGGAAATTTGTGCTTTCAATCTAGTCCTTGTGCCTGCTTTCACTGTGTGAACCCAAGAGTGTGAAAATGGGTTGCAACCCAACTGGGTCAGGTCCCATAAAATAGCTAGGACATGGTTAGAATGTGCATCCAGCCGCAGTGAACACTCCCTGGTCCAGTTTGGACTGTGATGCTACACAGTGAACTACTTAGAAAGCAGCAAAGCTGCTGGTGTACAGATAGAATCATAGAATCATAGAATGCCTAAGGTTGGAAGGGACCTCTAGAGGTCATCTAGTCCAACCCCCCTGCACA
>JAWLRI010000144.1:3704172-3722699 GCA_034781795.1 Crypturellus tataupa
CCAGCTTTGTATCATCAGCAAACTTGCTGAGGGAGCACTCTGTGCCTTCATCCAGGTCATTGATGAATAAATTGAACGGGACTGGACCAAGGACTGACCCCGGGGGACACCGCTGACCACAGGCCTCCAACTAGACTCCGCACTGCTGATCACTACCCTCTGAGCTTTGACATCTAGCCAATTCCCAATCCACCTCAGCGTCCACTCATCCATCCCACACCTGCTTTGGTAACATATTAGCCCAATTGTATGTTTGGATTGTGGACCTACAGATATTTTTTATTGGAGATGCTAGATTGTGAACCCATATTTTTCAGTGGAGCTACAGGTCCCCTAAGAAATTTTCATGATCTGTAGATGATGATCATGAACAGATCATGATTTGTTCAATAGTGAATTTAGGTCTATTGATTGTCAAGGAACTATTCAAGAGAGCAAGCAACAGAGTAACCAGAGATAAATATGATTCACTGTAGATGAATTAAGACCTGAATGTGAGAAGTCTTTGAGGGATGAACATTCAGCTGGTAAGCAAATAAAGCTTTTGCAAAGAAACACATTTCTAGTTTAATCAGGCTACTCTTTTTTTTTTTTTTTTTTGGTTCTTACTCCATCAGCCTCAGAAAGTGGTTCTGGCATCTAAAAGTGGCATCTGAAGGTAGGTGTTTGCTTAATTTGAAAAAGTAGAGAGATTTAATCTTTGAAGTGGTATCTGATGGAGGAGTCCCCAACTTGGAGAAAAGAGAGTCCATTTTGAATTGTTTGGGCTTTAGCATTTTCACTGTTGTCAATAATGACACAATATCACACCAGTATTAGTAGGATAAAGAAGGAATAAAAGATTAATTCTTAAAGATCATATATAGCAATTAGTTGTTGAGATGATTGGTTTTTGGAGAAAATCAAGTGAAGAGGTAGTAGGACCAGTGATAGCATCAGTTGCAGATCCCTGCCAGTATCCTGTTCACATCAATATTTTTGTCTTTGAAACTATGTTTGAAAGCTCCTATTTATACATGTATGTGATCATAGACAGCATCAGGGCTGTAATGGCTCAGTCTCTCAAACCAAGGTATATTGGCAGCAAGTCTTTGCATTCAAGCTTCAGTCAATTATCATATCATAATTTGAGGATTTGCTCTCTTTTCTCAGATTTTGGGTTGTTTGTGATGTTGTTTATGTTGACTTAATAATCAGTTATTCCATTATTCCAGGGAAGCGCTGGTGTCACTATGAAAGGAATGCTAACAAGTGTTCCTGGATTTCAACTTTTACCTGTTATGTCAGGATGCTTTTAGCCAAATAGCTGTCAGACAGTGAGAATTATGCCATTCCATTTCTTCAACAAACCCAGAGCTGAATCTTCTTAGCCTTTGTCATAGGTGTTGAAAACTGGATGTTCTGTCCTTGCACTCCTCTGGTGAGATTCACTGATGTGTGGGAAAATGAGTAAGAGGTAAGAAATCCAGCAAAGCCATGCCTTATTTTCAAGGTGACATCGTAATTCAAGCAGAAGGGTCAAGGAGAAAGACTGAAATCATAAATGAGGTTTAGAAAAGATGTGAGCGATTCTGAACGTCACCTCACTGTGGCTGCCAGTCTTTATTTGTGTGGATGTGAACTCACATGTTAATCCTCTACTTTATTACATAGTGAAGAAAGAATTTGCCTTTTTGGCTAGGCTTGGATAATATTAGCTATTCACTAACTGATAGTGATTTCTGTTGGCTGACAGACTGCCGTATTCCCAGGAGAGATCAGGAGCTTCTGTCTGAATGTGTACAGTCATTTCTTGGTAAACTGTCAGGTGTGCTACAGTAGTCCTTATCACAAGCCCCTTAGTGGTTATTATATCAAACAACTTTGAGTGGAAAACAAATGACTGACTTAGCTCATATAATGCTAAATTATGCATATGAATATTCTTTAATACTTGTTCATGCCTAAAAGCCATTAAGAACTACTGAATGTGTACTAACTACTGTGTACTTCACTTTTTAAAAAAATCCTTCCATTTCTATTTCTTTTCGTGAATGCCATGCACATGGACGTGTGTGTTGTGTTTGTGCGGTCTCATGGACACTGCATGCACTAGAAAAATCGGAAAAATAGGAAAAAGTAAGTTGAAGATTTGAAGGCAAGCCTTTCTGCTTCTGACTGCTGGGAAGAAAGGTGTCCACTGGTGTGGGAGAGACCTGCTTTCTATATAGTATCTCTCCACTTCTTTTCCACTTGTTCTAGTTCTGTTTGGTGTCTTTATAGTTTCATCTCTTGCTTATATTTACTTTAGTTATTTTTCACAGAATCACAGAATGGTTGAGGTTGGAAGGGGCCTCTAGGTGTCATCTAGTCCAACCCCCCTGCTCCAGCAGGGACACCCAGAGCACATGGCACAGGGTGGCATCCAGGCGAGTTTGGAATATCTCCAGAGAAGGAGCCTCCACAGCCTCTCCGGGTAGCCCGTTCCAGGGCTTTGTCACCCTCACAGAAAAGAAGTTCTTCCTCATGTGAAGATTCCTCCTCTACTTTTGTGTTTTCTGTATGTATCCGCTTGTACTTCCCTTTGCTTTGACCATCTCGTTGGATACAAACCTGACCTTAAGCTCTAAGGTGCGTTGGCTGTGATTTCTGAAAACAAAATGTAGCCTCCTTTGGATTAAGAGAAACTTTCTGAGTGTCTAAGATGTGTTTAATTTTCAAAATAATGGTGATATTTGCCTTTTTTCACCACTTGTGATTTATTGACCTAAATTCTAACTGTCAGTTCTCTAATATCAGAGAGAACTACATCTATATTAGACTACAGGACCCTCTGTTGCAGAAAGCAAGATTCAATAACCTGTGAAGCATTTTCAGAACTTTGCTGAAAGGCTGTGTGTTAAGCAGGAAGCATCAATAATTAATAAGATGATGTGCTTTTGGAAAGCAGATTTTAAAATCAGAAGAAGAAATATAGCATCTGAATAAATTCTAGCATTTCTTAGCTTATTTACCTCTACTTATTCTAAAACATTATTTCATCTAACATTTTGGCCATTCAAACCTTCAGGTAACCTCATTTCATGAACTGCAGAAAGAATAAGAAATATTTCTTACTTAACTCGTACTGCATAAGTTTCAATTTTGAAGAACATTCTGATATGCTAAATATTCTGTTTGTTCTTGTACTTCTGCATATACTGTGTCCCTCATAATTTCTGCTCTGATCTAAGGAAAATTTTAAACTTTACTCAAGCAGTGTGAAAGAGTTTTCTGGAGCAGATCTGTGCACTAATCTTTGGAACACATCTGGGTATTCTGGAATCATAAAGTAATGGGGATTCATGGATGCTAAAAAGGAATTAGACAATCAAACTGTATACTAAGTCAATTTTATTTAAAGAAGCATCAATGTCTATATGATATAGTGCTTCCTTTTCTTTCACTGCCTCTGACAATTTTTCCTATGTCTGCTCTTCTCAATTCGGGAAATGTTTTCTTATCATAAGAAAAGGTATAACATCTTCCAGCACTAAGACAAAAGGCTCACACCTAGCTCTTTGTTTTATCCCTGACAAGTGTTTCAGTAATATTCTTGTTTGTTTTCTTTTCAAAAACCTTTTCACTGTGCCAAGTTCCACCTATATGAGAGAGATTTTTGCTAGTCTAGGTGAAACAATTTCACTTTCCTTTTTTGGACTGTTCATCAAAGCTTACCTTTCTTGTACCCAAAACTTGATAATAACTAGCTAGTGGATTGTGAATTTTTCTCAGATTGGTCAAGTATTTGATTTTTTTTTAATATATGTTTAAACTCCTTCAGTTTGATCTACTTGTTTACTTTACCTGTTCTCATTATTAAACCATTTGGAGGAGGGACTGACCTTTAAAAAGGTATGTATTTGCACAGAACGTAATGTAAAGGTGCTCTTAGTCATTTGCTCTTTAAGTGCGACTTCCAGAAAAAAAAAATCATCTTAATTCAAGGCTGAATGAATCTAGTCAGTCCAAATCAGATGAAGTCAGAGAAATCACACTGTCTGTTAGTGCTTATTTTCAGTGATTTACCTTTCTTCTCAATGACTCAGAGAGATTTCATGATGCTCAGTCCAGAATTAAGAATGTAAATTCAGAAAGCATTAGATGTATTGAAGTTTTAATATTTTGAAACTTAACTCTAAGACTATTATTTTCATTTTAATTAAGTTCAGTAGAACTTTTTAAAACAATTTCACATATTTATGGTGTTGGTAGAAGCTATAGACCAAGAAGACATAAGACAGCTAAATGTTCTGACCTTATTATCAAATTCCTAACTGAAGCTGCAAGTGTTTGAATGATGAGTGCAAATGGGCTAATTAAGGAGCAAGAACAGGTCACTAGCAAAACTGGTAATCATAATGCCAGGACCTTCAGTGGTACTGAAAACTCATACTTCCCAGTCCCTGAACCAGAAGTATAGACAGAAAAAGACACTGTGATGCAGAGAATATACTCAGAAACTAATATTTTTTTTGACTCTGTGGAGGTCCTGAAAAGCTAAATTCTTTTCCCAGGGAGCATAAAGCAATCAAATGAATGAAACTATTTCCCTAATCATTTTGAATTTGTTTTGTTTTGTTACCATAGTCCTCTACTGTCAGATACTCCTCAGTTTTTTGTTGTGGCAGAGCACATTTTAAAATCTTCTCTGTTTGTTGGTGCTGTTGGAACTGTAGTAAGCATTTGTCCTGAAGGAGGTGTTCAAGCTACTAAGTAGGTAGGTGAGGATTGGGATCGCATTGAGGCAGCCAATAAAGCAGGATCTGAAGGCCTGCCTGAGAAAATGCTATAGGAAAGAAGAGTTTATTAAGATCTCAGAAAACTTGTGCTGTGGAGGGAGTACATAGAGGAAGGTTGGGTTCCAGTGCAGCCAAACTGCTGAGGCTTTAAAAAATAAAAAAAGAAAGCTATAAATCATTCTTCAGATGGGGAAACCTAGCAGGTAGAGAAGAACATGTGGCTCAGCATGATGTACTGTGAAGGAAGGATGTGGAAACACCTTCACTGTGGGGATGGGACAGCAGTCTATAAGATTAAAGAGAAACCTTCAAAGATCAGTGTGGAAGTAACTTTAGTTAAGGACAATATATGAAAGTATTTGAGTCAAATGTGTATTTGTCTCCTTTAAAAAGTTAGAAACTTAAGAAACTGACCTGGTCGCAAGTCAGGATCAATGGGAGAGTAGAGTAGGTGATACAAGCAAATGTTGAAAAAAAAAAAATGAAACCAGACATCTGCATGAAAGTGTGACAGAATATCTCGGCAAATCATGGCATTTTGGTTAGTACTTCATATACTAAATAAATGCCATGTTGGAGGGGGAAGCACGGATTCAGTATTTAGAGTGTGACTCAGCTATCCCTCAGTCTTCCTAGGCTGTCTTTATAGTTAATAGAGAGAATAGATTCTTTTAAAGAGTGATTCCTTTGCCCTTAATGTGGTGATCTAAAATCAGACAATGAATTACACTCTAAAAGCACTGTCTTTTCACTCATTTTAAAGGAAGAAAAGTAAGTAAGTCAACTCATACAGATGTCCACGGTGTAGAAGTATTAATTTAGGTGAATGAATAATAATTTAAATGTTTAGTCACTGCATCCTGCTCCATCATGTAATCCACATAAGCTACTAAAAGTCAAGTGACATGAGGTGATTCTCAGACACCCTTCAAACCCTTCTCAGAGCAGCAAGCCAGAAAACTCAGATGGGGAAAAAAAAGCTCTTAGTTTAGATCTGAGCTGTAGACCTCAGCTGGTTCCAGATGTAAATATAGTGAGCCACAAAGCAAGCACAAACCCAGATCCCTTGATAGGAGCAAAATAATTCACAGCAGTAATATGATTTCAAAAGTGGGACTATATAAAAATGAGGCAGTTTAGCTGAAATGAAATAACAAATGACAGCTCTGTCTGGAAATCTCATCAGGGAGATTTTTTTGCATTAACGGTACATATCACAGGAAACATCGTAAAGAAAGGCTGAAGAAAGACCAAAAATCCCAGCATAGGTAAACTGCAGAGTAAGAGGCAATATTAGAAGGAAAAAGATAGTTTTCTCATAAGCAAAGGTCACATTTGAAGGATTAAAATAGAGAAGAGATCACATTCTGTCAATTTAAGCAAAATATAAAATTGAGATAAGGCACAACCAAAAGTATTCCAAAGAACTACTCAGTTAAAAAATCTCATTTTGATTTATGTAAGTGCGACCGTAGTTCTCTCCTCGTTTAGTTTGATTCTGCCTTTCCTAAAGGCTGTGGTCTGCAGCTTTATAACAATGGAATTATGACAGAACCTCTAAATATTACTCAGAGAAAGATAACTCTGAGGAGATTTCGGCTCTTAGTGCCTCTGTCCAGACCTTTGAATGATATTCAGTTTCACTTGCAATCAAATAAGAACTTAGTATTGTTATTTATTTTTTACTATGGCTCTTTCTAGCAGTTCCATAAATGCAAGGAATGGAATGGAAAAAAAAAAGACATCTTAAGTATCCTCATCTTTTTAAGTAAAGCGGGATTCAAAATGAAGTTTCATTTTTTTTCCCTTTATTTTTAAGCATCGTTTGTAATAGCCTCTTAATATATCATTTGGGTAATTACAGGATTTATTTTAAAAGTATTGCTTAAATGAGAGCTGCCATAATTACATAGACCTGAAGCTTTTGTAGATGTAAATTATTGACTATGGTCCTAATAAAATGCAGACTGTCAGAAGTGTCCCAAGTCGTTGAGTTAATGACCTGAGGTCAGCAGGCTTTTTAGAGGTATAATTAATGTCTCTAGCTGAAGCTATAGCTGTAGTTCCGGTGGAGACTAATATCACTGTATTAGGACATGGATGAACTGCGATGCCAAGTCATACTTAAAACCTTGCTAAGGCCCTTATGTAGTTTCTCTTGATGAGAATTGTCTCCTGATCTGTTGCATTAAAAAAAATCATTTCTTGGACATTTTTTAGGCAAATAGATGCTTGAGGGCTTCACTCGCTATAAATATAAATAAATATATAGCACTCACTGTGCTAAGCAGGATAGCATTTGCATTGCTTTGCAGTGCATGGGCTGGTCACCTCCTGCTAGATCTACTAGGATATATTTTGGGGGAGAGTAGAGAGACATGTCTTGTCCAGATGTACTTTTCCTCATGGGAATGTGGCAAGATGCAACTTTTAAAGCTGAAGGAGCTCTGCAATATGCCATCAAGCTCTCCATGCCAGAGGAGAGCAAGGGCCCGGTCTGTTCACGATGGCCTTACAGGGGCTCACAAGGAGGCAGGATACAGTACTCTACTGGGTCTATTGGGTTTTTCCATCTCCTGTTAAAATCTCTGAATCCTATGAGCACTGAAGCTTCTTTCTCAGAAATTTCTATTAGATATATAGTTTTTCTCTAACAAATTCACTCTTTGTAATATATTCAATTAGATGTTAAGAACCTTAAGACACTCAAATATGTGCTTATGTTGAATTATTTTTATAGCACATATGCGTGTACAATCCTTTCCTGTTTTAGGATTTTTTTTTTGTGGTGATGTCTTAACCTTCTATCTGGTCACAAGCAGTAATGACAGAATCACATTCTGTTACATTTACAAAATATCACAAAGGGGTTAAAAACTCAGGATTTCCCTTTTCCCCAGACCCGCACAAATGCTTTCTCAGTCGTGCCAGAAATGGACTCCTAGCACTGCTGAATTTAAATAATCCTCAAGGCACTGGAGCTAATAGACCCAGGCTTCCAATGCATTTGTGCATCATGGTTGCTTGAATTCTAAGTTATATTTTACGAGGTATGGAGATTGCCTGTACCTCATTCTAGATATCTGAAAGAGAAAGATAAAAAGGAAGAAGGAGACTGGAGGAGAAAGAGATCATGACTCCTGGGAGAAGCTTGAATATGTGTCATTTAGATGTTAGAAAACTTGTGAATAAGAGAAATCTTGACCAAAAAAAAAAAAAAAAAGAAAGAAAGAAATTTGTGCACTATGAATAGGCCATTGATTCTGATTTGGTTTTTCATGTAGTTGCAGATTCTACAATTTTTACAAAAAATGAATTCGGTGACGTTTAAGATGTTGAGCTAATGATACAGCCTTTCATCCAGTACAGGCACTTGGAGAGACTTACTTTTCTGTATCTGTGGATTTTCACAAAATAGTTTGGAGCATCTACAGTGTTAGTTGCAGATCCCTACATCTACCTACATCTACAGTGTCAGCTGAAACTGTGAGTGGTGTCAAAAGTCAGTAGGAAGGGATGGATGTGGTCAGTGTGATGCTGTGTGTCCTGGCTAAAATAGTGGAAGTTGGTGAGAAAACAAACATCTATATTATTCTTTGAATAAATCTAAGCATTTTAAGTGAGCAATGTTTTCAGTGAAAGTTGACTAGTTTCTATCTTTTTTCTTTGGACTTAGAATTTGTGCAACCTTTTGTTCATTTTTACTGTAAGTTTGCACCTTAACAACTTTTTTTGACAGCTATGAATCTCACAGACTTTCACGATTCTGCCTTGATGAAACTAGAAATAGGAGGTCCCTTTGTAGCAGATGTAGCTGGTCAGCAAAGAGAGGAATATATTGTAGTACAAATCAGCCAGACTGAAGACGCTGGATCAAGAAGGAGACGTCAGCAGCAGGTGGTGGTCTTCACAATTTTCTTTCACTCTTTCTCAAATGTGTTTCAGCACTTGCATCTCCACCACCATCGGGTGGGATTGCAGGTAGTGCCTTTCCCTACTGTGAAATATATATCAACGTCAGCTTTAGAAACAGTATTAAGATAACAGTGAAACTACATTTTATTTCATCTTTCTAAGATTCTCTTTAGTTACCTGTATCAAAATTTTGTCAAGTTTAAACCTCTGACCTCACACTTAACATAGAGGCTCTTGTGGTCAAAATTGGCAGTTTCAAAAGACTTTTTGAAAGGGAAAAAACAAGTGTGAAGTGCCTTTTTGCGCTTACCGAATTACATTTTCACATTTTGATGCTTGTTTTTTTTCTCAAACATGTCGCACCCAATGGCTTTATTTCTCTTAAGTTTTTTTTAATTATTATTATTGTTGATGTTGTCTACAACAGCTTCCTGCTGCTCTCTCCCAGAGAATTCAGGAAGAGCTTTTAGGATGTGTCATTGTGCATCACTGAGAAATGTAACTAAGCTTCCTCACTGAATAAGTAACATTCTGACATGTAAACAGCTGCCTCTCTGTCTCTGTATGTGTGAATTGGCCTGTATTTTCTGCCAGTGGCAGCACAGCTGGACCATGTCAGTAGTATTCCCATCACTGTCCTCAGCAAGGCTAGTGTCACAGCACAGCAAACAGCACTGTAATGGCATTTTTTTTTTCTTAAACCAACCATCTCACTGATGAGAAAACGCAGGTAAATTGTGCTTGTGGTAGCGACGCCCAGGGAGCTTCCTGCTGCTGTACGATAGCTGGGGCACAGTTTGCTCCAGCAACCGTCATCTGCAGACACAGCAGCGGCAGGTCTGCCTACACTCAAAGGAATAGCCAGAATAATCTACCCTCTGTATACAGACCTCAGATGTTCCTCTCCATCATGTTCTAAATTAGCGAGTCAAGATCTTTTAATGCACTTTTTAGGATATTGGGTGAGGACAGGAGGGAGAATTTAGGCTACATTTAACTGAGTTTTAACTATCTCCAAGCGCTTTTTCATTAAAAAAGTTGCAGTCTTTGGAGCTACATTTTAAGACCTTATTTGGCTAAACTTGCCTGAACAGCAGTAAGTAAGTGTCACTGGCCCGGATAACAACTAAGTGTAAATTTTCAGGAAGTTTTCATGAAGAACAAACTTTATCATCTGCTCATCTTAACATCTAGGAGGTTGTTTTGGGACCTCTTATCCTCTGTACCACCTGTACATTATCTTTTTTCCCAGTAGTCTTTGGGAATGAACCACACTGTTATCTCTAAGAGTAAATTTCCCTGTGGTTTGGAGGACGCGTCTGTCAAGGGAAGGCTGGCGGCGGGAGCATGGTGGAGTCATGCCATAAAAGCATCGCTCTGATGGGCTTTAACTCCCTTTTGTTTGAGGCAATTTGAATTTAAGAGGAAATATTTTAGAACCGCAGGGGCACCACAGAGAGCCCAGAGGAGGGTTGGGCCAAGGTCTGTAGAGTTTGTGGCATTGTTCAGAGAGCTGTGCAGACACCAGGGACTCCCTCTGACATACCCACCCGAGTGGAAAGGGTTTAAACCGTTACATGCTAAAATGTTTGTCCACACACGTTTCTCCTAAAAACATAGAAGATAGGTAGAAAAAAATGTTAAAAATGCAAAAGACAGAGCCCTATATAACGTTTGATAATTTTTATTATTATTACCAAATTTTACTCTGTTGCAGGTTGTTTACAACTGGTCACTACCCTTAAGTTCAAGAAGAAATCAGCAAATCATCACAACTAGGACCTTTGAGATACTAAACAGGTTGGATAACAGACTGGGAAATGATCTGTCAAAATAGTAGTTTGCATAGATATGACTGTAATGGAAAAAAAATATTTTGAAAAGAATCTATCACTGCCTTTGCAGAGGGGCAGGAAAGCATGACTTTTCCTTTGATTTTTAAAAGTATCTCTAAGACTGGTTTGTACTTGAGTTACATTCCAGAAAACACTGTCTAGAGGGGTAGAGTTGAAATATTTGAAAAAGTTGCTTAAAATTAAAAAAAAAAAAAAGCACATATATGCATATATACTTATTAGTGCATAAATAAAACTAAAGGTGTTTCATTTCATAAGGAAGCAAAACTTCTCTTTCTTTCTGCAGAGGCACCATCTTTGTAAACATTCAAGCTTTCCTACCAGAGCCGAGGAGCGTCCCTCTCTCCGTGAAGTATCAATACCTGCATGCAAGTATAGAAACACAAGTAACAATTGCATCCATCATCTTAGTAGGTGTCTACGTCCTGATTATACTGGAAGTAAGTTACATTTTGTGCTTTGATTTTATTTTTCCCCTTCACTGTAAAAGCAACAGCGACAGTATCGTCCTGGGATTTTAATGTACTCTCTCTGATTCCTTGCTGTACCATCCGCACTCAACACAAAATTCTCAGATATGCTTGAAGAAATTGTCCTGAATTGCAACCAGTTCTGGCAATACTATTATTAGAACGGTTCTCAAGTATCTTTCTTTTAGGACATCTTATTTTTGTATTTTTAAAAGGATTGTAGCTTGGCTGCGAGTGTAAAAGAAGAACTTGGTTAACAAAGGTGGGGAAAGTCTTGGCTTAAAAACTAATTAAAATAGCTGACAAATGTCAAAGAAAAAATGCTTTGGATTTTTCTTTTCTATAACACCTCAAAAACAAACTTTAAATTTAGTGTACTTTTAAAAAGGTTAAACTGAACATATGTTTTAATATGAGTGACATTTAGTATTTCTCTTCCTGTATTCTTTAAAGAGGAAATGGAGTCGGAGATAACATGAAGCAGTCAAGGGACAATGAACTTTAAACGTATATTACAACTTCATTCCAAAGTCTTGAGGTATCATACCCGACTAAAATGCCTCACATCAGTAATGAAGGCGGAAAACATGTCAGAAATAGCACAGGGCTCCAACAGGCTTCTTTAAACTGAAAGCAATTACTGTCTGATTATCTTAAAATAAGGAGGAGATAGAAGGGTCCATCTCTCTTTTATTCACACGAGCACACACAATAAATTACCTCAGTAGAATTGCATCTGATTTACGCTAGTAGAGAGAAATAACTCAAGTCTATAAGGTTCTTCGTAACAACTGTCTAGTATGCTCATTATTCTTCTGTATCCCTTACATACTTTAAGCTTTTTCTCCTGTTATCCTCTGAAATGGTAAATAAGACAGTCGAACATCTCCTAATCAAATGTCAATAATAGATGCATGCCACTTGACAGACGCTTCAGACATTTAGGTTACACGGTTCAGGAGTGGTGATTTATTTATAAGGCTAAAACTGGCTCTATGTACCTTATAAATAGGCAAGGAGGGTGAAAGGGAACTGGATTGGATTTTGATTTAAACCTATGTAGGCATGCAGCAGAACACCAAACAATCTTAATACTTTTTAATGCAGCCTTTATTTTCCAGGAAACTACACAATCCTTTAGCAACTGCAAAAATATGAGGTTACTAATGTATGTAATAGTTGAGGCTTCATGCTTGCATCATAGAAAGCCATTCTGGAGCCAAGGAAGGCTCCAAAGGCAAGGAAAATATAGGCACTAAAGCCTGGCTGTTGTTTGACTCCTTAATCCCATCCCATGGATGTTAATACTCCTAGAATGTGTAACAGTGGTCCACCTTACATGAAGTATTTAAAACTGTGGTTGCCTGAGGTCCTCATTTCTCAACATATATTTGCTATCCCATTAGTAATTATCACTAACACAGAAATCAATTGCTGTTCTTGCTGCAGGACTGATCTCTCATGGATTTCCATTTTCTGTGCTGCTGCTCCTCTTCTTTTATCGGTCTTTTATATTTTTCTGCTTTACTCAGTATCATTAGCAAAGCAGCATCAGGTGGTGTAGACATCCCAGACAGTTTTAGACAAGTGTGTTCACATTGCCTTGTAGCAATGAAGAGAGGGGAAGCGTTTTATCTGTTACAGCTCCTAATAGCGATGCCAAGGTTGTCCTCCAGCTCTTCTTACACAGCCCTTTTCTTCTGAACAGAAGCCCCAGACCTTGTGCCTCTGACCTTGGCCACTCCACACTTTTCATCTTTAATCCTTCCCTCTCATTCTCCTCATGCCCTTTGCTACCTCAGTCACCGCAGGCAGTAGGGCAAGCTGCAAAAGTTTCTGCCTCCTGCAGATATGAGAAAAAATTATGTGAAGTACACTGATGAAGTAAGAGATTCATATTGAAAAATGAAATTTATTTGTTGTAAATACACATTCATACCAGTGTAAAGATACAGGGCAAATTCTGTCTTGAAGCAGCTGTTTGTATCTATATTGACATCAAATTTCTAGGAGCACAATGCAGGGCAGTTGCCAGTTCTTGTAGGTTTTATGTCTTAAGATGTTCTGGTCTTCAGGAGACATGTTTAACTGTTGAATCTAGTTTCCTCAAGCATTTGTTTTAAGTTTTATTTCTTTTAATAAGATTGCATATTATGTATACTATAAAATATGTGTGTCTTTCCTTTAAGGGAAGATTCCCCTTTCTCTTCTTTATTTTTCTAATAATTTCTTTCATGTGCTTAATACAAACAATACGTGTTGCTTTAGTTTACTGTGTTATTCTGACCCTGAAAATCTTGGTATATTTCCCTTAATTTTCTCTGTGTAGACATTTCCAATTTACCTTTTCTATTTGAAATCTGTTTTTCTTCTTTCTTTTTTCATGTACCCATCTTTTACTTCAGTCTTCTCACTGATTCCCCTGAAATTGATTTTTCTTCAAATATTGATATGTGACCTCTTTACAGTTTTCTATTCCCTCTTTCTCTCCTGGAAAAGAAAGAGTAAAAAAAATTGTTGTTGTTGTTTTTTATGTTTATAAATATATGTTTTTGTGTATGTTTAAAAAAGAAAGATGTGTCAGGTTTCCCTTTGTTCTGCTCTGCTATCTAACCCTTCAGGATTACTAATGAATGTAGGTAAGATGGGCTATCAATAAGCTTTAACATTGGTCTTTGGAGTCATCTGGTATAAGGTGTGGATCTTGTTGGGAGTTTTGCACTGATGTTGATATGATGTACTGAATAAGTTCACAATTTATTTCAAGATAGATTCTTTTTTCTTGATACTCAAAATGTGTTGTCTCTTTTGATTGACATTTTGAAAAAAATCTAACCAAAAATCTTAGAAAATACGTACTGTTTGAATTTCGAGCTGCTAGAATGAATATACATGGATCAGAAAAATATGTTTTCTGTGTTTTCTTTGATTTCTATTCTTTTTCCAGCAAAGCCTTTTTCCACATATATAATTAAAACAATAATTTACACCCTATTCACTCAAATTCAATAAGCAGTGGTGTATGATTGCTTCTGGTCGTACAGCACAATCAAGGAAAAGTGGTGTGGATAAAATCTCTTTGTTTCCACTTTGCAATGTATTAAGATATCTTTGACTTCTCCTTTTCCTTTATATGTGCACATGACTAATGGGATAATATGCTGATTATATTGAAAATAAATGTTTCTACTTCTGAAAATATTTGTCAATATTATAAATATTATATTTAGGAAAGTTTTGTGAATTAGTAAAAATCTTATTAGTATTTAGTAACTGTGTATGTGTGGCTACGCAGGAGCTATATCACATAAAATACATAAGGAGGTATGTTTAACTTAGGTATTTATTATTAAAAAAAATCATTAACTTGAATGAATTATTAAATGTGTGTCCTTGTGCAAAATTTTCTATTAATAATATATTTGTTTTCCTCTGTGAATAAAAATGGAGTGTTAACTGCTTATGCTATTTGAACATGCTAGAAGAAACAAATATGAAAGTAATTGTCTTTAAAAAATATTTTACAAAGGATTTTCTCTAATTAGAAACAAAATACGGAACAGTCTTGAAAGTGCAAGAGCTGTTCTTAAAAGCTCTGGCTTTTTACTTTGTGAAGCATGGGTTTATAATCACAATTTTTATTACTTTAATGGAAATGGAGACTGCCACTTTATTTCCATATTATGCTTTCATTATTAACTATTTTAAATTATGAATAAGTATTCCTTAAGTTTAATTTCTTTAACTCAATGTAGAGTGATTTTTAATAGCCTCTAACTAGCAGAAATTAGTTATATACAGGAAAAAAATTTATAGATTAGACTATGTGGTTTATTCTGTCCATTTGTTTTGCATTGTGGGCTGGCTGAGCCAGGGTATCCTTGCAGGAAGCATTTTTGCAAATGAAATATGATATTTGTTATTACTACAAATGTTATGCTATGCTCACACAGTTCACTTTTTCTTATTTCCAGTAGTATCGTTATCTATTTGCCCAGAAAAAAATATGCAGCAGAGAGGGAATGTTATAAAATGTAATTCTGAATGATTGCAACAGGCTGATCTTGAGGAAGATTTTTCCCAGTGACTAAAGCTGTAGAAACCAGTGATCAACTTAGTGTCAGCCGTGCTGACACGGTTTCTCAATTCCTGTCCGTTCTCATATTGATCTTTGTTTAAATATAGACAGAGAAGAGGGTGGATTAGAGTGTTCCACCTTCACATTTATTCTAGCAAAAGATTGGTGACAAATGGACAGAAGGAAATCCATAGCCTCTATTGGAAAAGACGTGTGATAAAGAAAATCATAGCTACTGCTCTCCCTGGCCTTTGTGGAAAGGAGCATATCCCCGCTGCTTTTATTTCCAGCCATACTGTGATGGAAAAATTGTGAAGAGGAATTAAAACAGCACTTTATCTGATGGCAGAAAATTAGGGGCACATTATCAGCACAAACCATCTTGTCTCTTTGGTGAAGAGTCTGAGCTGTACTTCACAGGGCAAGATAAAAGGTTGCCCTGCCCGCACTCCTGCCCGGTGGTGGGAAGGAGCAGAGGAACTCAGATTAGGGCACATACAGAAAGCCAGTATATCGGAGTGTGCCTGCCAGCTCCCAGCAGTGCATTCCTGAGCCAGAGCCAGTCCTTGCTTGTCCTTCCTTGAGACATTTTTCCTCCTGGTTGGAGGACATAAGAGACCACCTTGATTATCTCCATCACCTGCTATGGAGATGGAACCAAAAGCCAGAGACCACAGTCCAAACTCCCCAGCCCGAGGTGGTCATTGCACATCTAGGTTGCAGACTCTGTCAGATGAATCCATTTTGCAACCTCTAACATGAAATCCATGAGAAAAATCCAACTTGAGAGTAGTCAATCTGTTCAATATCTCCATTCTTCTCTATAGTTGGAAGAGGCATTTTGGAACTCATAAGTCATTTTCTCTGTTTAATCTGGCATAGGTTGGAAAAACAACTCCCTTGGGTTGCATCTTTCCCAGGAGTCCTCCCATCCATCCCAGTGGGTCTCTTTTGACATCCCCATGATCCTAAGGCATCTCTTTTTTCTTTCCTTCCTTTTTTTTTTCTGTTCTCCCACAGCTCAAAATGTGGAATATTATGAACATTGTATTGCAGTCCACACAAATCATGTTTTGTAAGATATGAAACTGAGGAGATGGACATGGGGAATGCCATCAAGGCATGTGAGGATTCTGGAGGTGGTAAAGGTTGCTGAGATAGGTGTTACTGGACTGTGTAGAGTAAGAGGACCCAGGCATAGAAAAGATTCATCTGTCTTGTGCCCCAGAGTAAATTATTTGAAAAACTGTGCCACAAATGTTCTCCCACACAGTTGTGGAGCCCAAAATAAAGTCTGTGACTGAGCTGGTTATTAACCACTGTGGAATATCAATGTTTATAGGCATTCCCTGGCCTTCTTTGATTTGGGAAAGGAGATGAGATCTTGATGATGAGACCTCTGTGGAGAGAGTCAAAATAACTTTAGTGCTCTAAAGGAGCATTACATGTTGCTCCTTATATGAGCATCATAGAATCAGTACAGATGATACGTCTACCACTCGGGTAAAACAGAGACAATGCCAAAAAGAGCAACCAGGACTAGTTAGGTAAATTAGAGCCATCTTTTAGCTGCTTGTAACGGCAATTAAGGAAATGTAAAGGAAGTAAAATTCAAATTCAAACAAAAATATAGTAAAAGATAGAGTAGAGCAACAACCATCCTCAGCATGATTCTAGTTTGACATGTTGTGAGAATGTTTTTGTTAATGGTACTATTAATCCTATATGAATGCTGATTTTATACCCATCGCCTGAAGTTTAAGTTTAATCTATTTTGGTGAAAGTCTGTCTCTGGTTTGTGTGTGTGAGTGTGCATGCCCACGAGTGTGCGCGTGTGCATGTGCATATGTGTGCTTTAAAGAAAAATATTTTCTCATAGGTGCTGTGGTACTTTCATAGCATTGAAATTGGCTTAAATTAAGAACTTAATAGTAAAAAATTGCCACTGGATGGTGCTGCTTGCTATTCTAAGGACTAGATGAGATTGTCAGCTCTGAAAGATGCTGTCATCCAGGCTCCACTTTTCACAGAATGCATTTTTTCCCATAATAATAAGAGTGATATTTTCAACACTTAGTGTAAAGCTAATTTCCAGATGTCCATTTTCTATTCTCAATTGCTTTTTAAGACTAATTTTGAGCTGAATTTGGTGCATTTGTGGAAGACTGTCAAGCACAAATGTGCTGCCCTGCCTTGCATACTATGTATGTTGTTTTCTTTCTGTTTGAGACAGGCAATAGAACATTAAATTAGCTTAATTGAATGCTGCCATTCAGCTTCTATCCTGCCTAAGGCAACTGAAGGGAGAGAGCGCTATGATGTCTTAAAATTTTAACAAGGAGCTAGAACACACATACATTTCTTATGCACACAAATGGGGAAAAGAGACACTCAGCTTCTTTTTGAGGCCTCAAATGATGTCTTCCTCCAGCAAGAGCAAGGGTAAAAAGGAATAAACAATGAATACAGAAAAAATGTAAGGGAGAGGAAACTGAAGTGAAGGTTTAATAGAACTATCTAGAGAGAAAAAGTGATGAAGAGGAGAACTGGAGTGAGATACAGAGGAAACCGAGGATAAAAGATTCACGAAAGGTGCTCTTGGTTAGAGCAGATAGTTCATTGTGATTTGGGTGCTGCAGTTTGCCCTGCTGTTCATAATGCAAGGCTGTAATTCCATATGGTCTTTTCTGATATTGCTAAAGATGACTAACAAAGACTCAGAAAGCAAATCTAAGATAAAGTTTGTGCCTCGCTTTGTTGACTTGCACTGTGTAAGTTTATTGACATTAGATATCCACAATCTTGTTAAGTTTCGTGGACATGAAGGAAAAGAGGTGAGTACAGATGGTGACTGAGCCTCTTCAGCCTCCAGGATTCTCGGTTGTGTTCTGGTGGAAAACAGTAAATATTCCAAAATTGCAAAGGTTTTTCCAGACTGAAAAATTGTTTCCAGGGCAGCCTGTTTATATCCAGCATCTCTGGTTACAGCAGCCCACAGTAGCAGTCTGATTTGTTGTGTTTTACCTGGCAACCTGGTTTACCTTTATGCTGGCTTTCCATGAGGCTCTGCTTTCTATTAATCCCAGCTGACACATGTCACAAGATTCACAGAACCTCAGCCTGTTTATATGTGTGTCAGTCCATTTGCTCATCAAGGAAAAAGTACAATATTATAGCGAATAACAATGATGCACTTGTTAAATTAGACTCCAAGAGGCTCTCGAAATGTCAAATGTGGTCCAATTACCCCCTTCCAAAGTTTCATGGGGATGTATAAAAATAATCTTTTTATATCAGAGATATCTTAGCAGGTAAAGGCTGGAAAACACCTACTGGTAGTTGGAATTACACAGGCTTGACAGACACTGTCAGTATGAGTCAGAGAGAAAACACTGCCATGTACAGTGCTCTACCTTTCCATCTCCAGTTCTCATTGGCAATATTCTGA
>JAWLRI010000144.1:3730733-3741976 GCA_034781795.1 Crypturellus tataupa
ACCACGGAGAAGACTTTGGCCCCATCCTCCCTACAATCACCCCTCAGGTACTTGAATATGTTGATCAAATCTCCTCTAAACCTTCTCTTTTCCAGGCTAAACAGGCCCAGCTCGCTTAGTCTTTCCTCATACGATAGATGCTCCAGTCCCTTAATCATCTTTGTCGCTCTCAGGCATATTGATAATTTTGTTTACTCAAAATTGTCCTCAAACACACTCTGCTTGGAAAAAATGTGGTTTTCTTTGTTTTAGTGTTATGTTTGGAGCAAAAATAAGCAAACCAGAAATGGAAGAGAAATAGCTAATTAGATTGTAATAATATATCATTTTAATCACTTCACTCAGAGCTATTTATGGTAAAAAAAATGTTGTCCAACTGTTATTAAACTATAGCACCAAATATGCATTTTATATAGACAAAATTGCCATTATTTGTTGCAATTCTTAGCTTTTATTATTTCCTGACATTGCTCTTCCTTCCCCTCCCTGCCATGAAAAATAAAAAAAACTTTTGGAAGCAAAATGGAAGGAAGGGAAAGCTCCCAGAAGTGTGGGAAAATGAAAATGATTTTTGGAGCTGATATCTTTTGTATTCTATACAGCATTTCTGCAGAAAGCACACACAAAATCACTGGCTTCTGGTTACTAGCATAAGGGAAATATATTCAGTGATTGATGTATGATGCCTACTTCATGATTACAAATAAAATTTGACCAGACTAATACGACACTGTTTATACTGAGACCTAAATTTCAGCATATGATGAGCTAACTATAGGAATCTGACAGCTGCCATAGGTATTTTGATAAGAGGGTGATCAAATTCTTGGGAAAAAAAAAGAGACAAAATGGTGGCAGATATGAAGGACTTTTGCTGGGGCCACAAACTTCGTGACTTTACTTTTGCATAATAATTCAGTCATAAGCTATTCTTTTTTTTCTTCTTTTTTTTTAATAGATGATTTTGGTGGCCATATTCTCAGAAACAGGATTCTTTGATTACTGTGCAGTAAAGGTAGGCTTGTTTTGGTATTAAATACAGCTAGGGTAATATATTTGATATTTAATCAGATCTATTACACCAAACACTATCTTTGATAAACCTTTCTGCTTACTCGTACAGTATATTTCTATAATGGTGTAAGTGTGTTCAACAGTCTGTGTTGAACACACTGTTCAACTTGTAATTTGAGAAAAATAAGTTGGGGTGAAATGGAAGGTATCATTATTATTATTATTATTAGAAAGACTAAGATCTATCAGTATAATATCAAGCTGAGTTATCCCATAACTCACCCAGGACTGCAGTTTCTCTTTAGCTGGAATCTCCATTTTCCCTGGCAGTAGGAGAGTGCAGATATGGGAAAGACCAGTAGCTTTGCTGTCCTGCATGGTTATGTGGCTGCAGACCTTTGCACAGCAGCTGGACCAAAGATTAGATGAGAAGGGGAATTCTGATGGAGTGGTTGCAAAGCAAGTGTTACCCATGGTCAAGGAGTGCTTCGCCTGCTGCCGAGCTGTGTTATTTAATTGATCATTTCTGATTGAATATTAAGCTGGAATGTACTTGTCCCTTTATTTTGTTGCTGTTTGTTTCGCTTCTTTAGGCCTATCGATTCTCCAGAGGCAAAGTGTGGGCCATGATTACGATCCTATGCCTTATTGCTGCAATTCTTTCTGCGTTTTTGGACAACGTCACCACAATGCTGCTCTTTACTCCAGTTACCATAAGGTATTTTATTGTTTATTGTTACAGCTTGGACTTAGTCTTCTATAGCCAGCAATTAGTAGTAGATATGTGTGCAAAATGCTCGTTTGGACTTTTGTTTGATCATCTATATGGAAACTAAACTTCCAATACACCTATTGTAACAGGGTAAAGAGATAGCACGTTCAAAGGGATCAAGTATCTTTGTGTGTGTGTGTTAATGATGAGAACATGTTTGAAGGCTGTGTAACTGTTTTGGCAGCTGACTATTGTGATTCATCTTCATATCTGAACTGCAATAACACATTCCTTCAAATGCTCCATAGCTGATGAACATTTTTTCCTGTAAGCAGGGAGGTTTTATTTTTTAAAACTGAAGATGCCTGGTCCTTCACTGGATAATGGCTATATGAAATTTCATTTTATAATCTATGTTTCAGGGAAGTTGTTATTCCTTCTAAGACTAGTGACAGTCAACAAACTAAAAGGATCTTCAGATTTCAAGTAAAAGTCTTGCTTTGTAACATACAACTGAATTTTATTCCTACTGGTGATCACAATATTGATACAGCCTCAGATTAATTTCATGATTACCGATTAGATTTTTGGGATTTTTATTAAGTAACAGTGAATATAATTACTCCAGATTTCTGTAAACTAATAACATGTGATTTGCAATTATATTTGTATTTACATATGTGATTATAAACTACTGTTTAACTTGAATTTAACCTGCATTTAGCTAGGCAAATCTCGTTAATCCTGTTCAGTTTCTGAAAAATCTAGGGTGGTTTTAAAATGATCCAGAGTGATGTAATGCTTGCAGTTGTTATCACATTAAAGTACATAAAATTCTATTAAGATATGCTCCTGCTTTGATATTTTGTTTAAAACAGTAAAGACCAATTTTGGAAGTGCAATTTTTTTTTTTAGATTAGGAAAAAAACGTTGAATGAAAGCTACATTTATCTTCCATCTAATTAAATTTTGAAGAGATCAGTTTGCTTTACTCCAATCAATAATTTCACCTCTTGCAGTAAGCAGCATTGGAATTATTAAACATCGTGCTTCACTCAACTGTGTTGCAGAATGTTTTGAATTAAATATAACTGGGAATGGATTGAAATCCAAAGGTCTATGTATAATGAACTACCGTTCATAGGGAGAGCTACCATAGCATTTATTCTGTTTTATGCCAAATGAGTTTGTAACCCTGAAGAAGGGGAAATTTGGTATGTAGCAAACATTTGCACTATCAAAGCTAAGATAGAACTGATCTCAGGAAGTAAAAGCAAATAATTGTCTGTCTGTTTCTGAAAACTTAATGCTGGAAGTCTTTTTGTTTTTATCTTACTGTCATTCTGTTCAGTCCCTGCCTGCAGCTTCTTGCTGCTGCTCTGTACTTTCATTACCATGGAGATAAAGCTCGCAAAAAATTGTACTCATTCTATGACTATAGGGATTTACACTACCATTAATAGGACATAAAATATGATACTTACTCTCCTTCGCATTGGTAGTAAGCTGATAAAAAATAGACATTTTTTAGCTGTAGTTTGTTTTTAAGACACTTTATTACTTGGAGCTGAAAAGGACTGATGCTTGTTCCCGAGAGATTACATAGCTAGGGTAAGAAAACGGGAAAAGTTCAATCCTACTACACAACTAATGCATTAAAATTATTTCTGCGTGAGTCCTGGCATTTCTTAGAGTACTTAAGAGGTTCTTCCTTCAAGCTATCACTAGGGCCATCAAAAAAAAACAGTAACAAAAAACAGTAAAGGAAATATAAGATTATGCTTCAAAACATTTGGAATTTGAGGAATGATGAAATTAAAATTACAAGTACAATTATAGTTCATTCCCTGGGCCAGCTCTATGACAAAGCACCCTTCAGCTGCATAATTTTATGCTTTTAGGCAAATAGTACATTTTTTGTGTAGTTATTCTGAAGTTTTTATATACTGCTATATGTGACATCTGACAGTGTTTCTTCAGAGTTTCAAATTGACACTCTGGGTGACAATGTAAGTGTATTAAGCTTTTGTGCAATACACTTGTTTCTCTCTTAAATATAGGTTTTAATAATATAGATTTAGACTGAACCATGAAGTTCAACTGTTCCTTCAGGGAAGGAAGTTCCCAGAAAGCAATTACTGCCCATTCTTCCCCCTTGTTTATGTGGACTGGCCCTCTTGGGTTCAGGTCCTTGCCTCGTCGATGGCTTTGCCTGGCTGCAGGTGAGGATGGTTACTGAAGTAGTAATTCCACCTTGTTTAATAAAAACCAGCCCAGTGGTTATGAGACACATGCAATGTATGGATACTAGAATTATCACAGCATCTGTGCTTGCCCTGGAGTTATATTTTGGTAAACATGGCTAGGAATGGGTATTGATCCTTACTCCAAAGTGCTTAGGTGTGAACTCAACATTAAGCATTTAATGCCATGGCCCAAGTTTCAAATCAAAGATACTTAAAAATAAGTGTATTGCAAAGATCTGTGTATAATTGCAACCTCTGCAAATTCAAGAAATCTGTGTGCAGATTACTGGGTGTAAGGTTACTCGGTCAATCCTATTTGCCAGAGCGCTTTAAGATGCTGCTACTTACTGATAGTTGTTTTTTTAATCACACATAAAATATGCTTAGTAACCTGTTTGGCCCTTGAGCTGTTAAAAGTATTTTTCAGGTTTGTTTACTAAAAAAGCATGTACATTTTCTGTTCTTCCTGCATTACAAATAAATCTAGAAATTCACAGGATCAGATTGCAAAGAAAAGAGAAAAAAGAGGAACAGAATAGTTTGAGTAAACCGAGGCTGAAAGCTGAGGTCACTGAGACATGATTCATGGCTAATAGGTTGCCTGGATAATCCTCTAATATTGCTCCCTACACAAAAGTTAATAACTGAGGCTGAGTGCAGAGTGTGCAATCACCTGAAATAAGTTTCCGTAGGTCAGTGTAGGGACATGGTTGAAAAAGTTGTATGACACTGAGAATTAGGTTTTAAATTTGAAATACAGCTCCCTCGGTAGTCCAATTCTTGTAATCATTTGGTACTTTTAAGAAAATGCTTTTTAAAAATGAGTCAATTTTATTGCAGTAATTTTTGCAAAATAAATGTAAAATATCTACCTTTTTTTTGCATTTTTATCATCATAACTACTATAACACATGTAAAATTAAAACTTCAGCAATACACACACACACACATAAATACAATATTTAACATCCTGCAGTTCTAAGTGGAAGAAATATATTTTGTAAATTTTATAAATTTTATGTTTTAAGGTAATTTAATAAAAGGCTAGGATATTGATTTCATTTTCTTTATATTGCAGACTATGCGAAGTGCTTAATCTTGATCCTAGGCACGTCCTGATTGCAGAAGTAATCTTCACAAATATTGGAGGGGCTGCCACGGCTGTTGGGGATCCTCCAAATGTGATTATTGTTTCAAAGCCGGAGCTGAGGAAGGTGGTATGTACAGTGTTGTCAGCTGTTTTGCTACTAAAATTAAGTACAGATGTGATTTATGCAATACAAGACCATTTCATTTCCTTTCTGTAGAGCAATCATACAGAATAGAGTAGTTTTTTTGAGGGTGAAACTGTGATGAAAAATAGACTCTATGATAAGGACTGAGAATATTGGTTTTCTTTATTTTTGGGGCTTTCCTTGTCAATGGTAAAATGAAACGAAGGCAGGATATGAACAGAGAGGAGCAAAAGTGAAAAAAGAGGAACAAGTGTAAAAAGAAAGATGAAAAAACAACCTTTTTCTTTTCACAATAGTTCCTAAAAGTTAACTATACTGAGTGTGTTAATGTTTTTCTGGAGTGGGTAAGACAGAGCCAGCTTTGGACACGTTTGGAGCGCTGGCATGCACACAGAGCCTGGGAGGTGGCACACGTGTGGTGTGAGGTGGCACTGCCTTCTGCGGCACGAGCCGCATGCGACTCAGACACCAGCTGAGACCTTGTTATTTACCAGACACCCACCTGGGCGGATGGAGGGAGGAGAACAGCAGCTCCTTCCATGGAGCACAGGTCTCAGCTGGGCCTTAGCTCCTGCCAACATTTTGGTAGCCCCAGGGTGTATAATGAGACAAATTAAAACGTCGTCTTGGCTTTCCTACTGAAGAACCAAATAATTGCTTCATTTTGCTGGTTAGTACCAACAGGGAGGCTCCAGTGCATGGGGTGGGCTGAACAGAGTGCTCTCGAACCTCAAGCCCAATGTTTTGCTGCTGTACCAGAACTTTCCACCCACATCTGGATGGGTACTGTTGCCATCTGTCACGTCCCTCCTTCTCCACCCATGTGGAATTTGGAAAAGAGCTGCCACTTGCACCATTTTCCCATGCCTTTCCTGTCGGAGCTGCTTATGGGCACCTGACAGGTCCTTGCCCACCTCCAGCACTTTGCTTCCCTCGAGGTCCTTTAGTGCATCGCCAGTCTCCAAAGGAATTCGGTAATGTCCTGTCAGTAAAATGCCTTTAAAAGTTCATAATATAGATATTATTAAAAGTTTATTTTGAAGATATTTGAAAGATGCTACTATCACAGTTTAGTTGGATGATGACTTTGGTGACTGTAATATTCCTGGGTGATGGTTTTGATAGTTAAATTTTACATTTTTGAAAATAACAGGCAGGCAACTATTTCAATCTTCTTTTTCAAAAAGAAAAATTATCACCTACCACACAGGTCATTTTCCTAAGTACTCAGAAAATCAACATCTTTGTAGAACCTTCAGAAGTGAATATAAACATGGGAATCAATTAAGTAATCAAATTGAAAGAAAATAATTTTACATTTTGCTTGAATGACACACTGATAATTTTAGGAGGACTCTGATGTATAAATACCCTAGGAAATGTGACATTTTAGGAAATTCACTATTTGAAACAAGTAAAAAAGTTTCCCAACATTTTCAGTCTTTGGATTGTTTTTCAGATCTCTGTTGCATCAATGGGGAAAAAAAAAAGATGCAAGCAAATAGATCAAATTCAACATATTGCTGCACAACTTGTAGTTTTTTATTCCTATGGTCTCAGCTCTTATATCTATATATGTAAATAAAAGAAGGTCAAAGACATACGCTGGCTTTGAAGCTAAGTGGCATGGACTGTTTTATGTCCTCATTGCTTAGGGCTTATCCTCCCCTAAAGTAGATGTGTTTTGGAGGGAGCTGGATAAAGCCAAGGGTGAAGGCAGGGAGGAGGCTTGTACATTTTTCCTCCTACAGTCAAGCTGTTGAACCAACAGCTTTTTCTTAGTTTTGTCCACCTGCTCTAGGGACCACTCTAAAAAGAAACATATTCACTCTTGTCTTATTTCTGAGACTGGTTTTGACAATAGCTGCTGTGAGGAAGCTTTATTTGACCAAACTCAAATTTATGTTCAAAATGTATGGAAAGTCTATGCTATATTTGTACTAACCAATTTTTTTTTGTCTGTTTTCGTTTTTAAAATATCTCAGGGAGAAAAATTCTTGAATGTAATCACTAATACTAATAGCTTCCTGGAAACAGCATACTTGTGTTATTGTATACTATTACTATGTTTCCTACGGAAAATAGCTGTTTATTCCTCTTTTTAGTATCATGGGCATAGTTGTCCCATTGTGGACATTTTTCCTCCTTATTATTTTAATTGAAATTTCTTTTTTCTACCGTCTTATATTTCTTTGTCAGTACTACTTATGTACAACTAAGTATGTTAGTGTTTGGACAACCACCTTTGTAGGAGATGCTGATAGTGCATTGGTTTTCCTATTTTAGCAGTTTCCATCAAAATGCAAATCTTACCAATTTTTTGAAATTCACATTGACCTCTAAAAGCAGGCAGACATTATGCAAGCCTACACATTCTTGAGAAATTTTTGTTGTTGAATCAAAACAAAATGAGCTGCAGCCATATTACTTTGGGTGTTTCTAGTGTTAGAAATACATTCGTATTTATTTGTAGTTGTACCAGAGAGATATTTTATTCCCTAGGTTCTGGGATAAACTCACGTCACATTACGAAACAGTAACAGTACAAAATCTTTTTGTTACAACCTTACTCATTGAAATGTACAGATAAGCTATTTATTTGTCTTGAGGTTCAAATGGATGCCAAAATATTTTTTTCTTTGTAGCAATGGTTAATTTATAACACCAACATTTTTCCTACCATCATGTTTGGAATCAGTGGAACATCTGTGTAACAAAAGAGGAAGGTTTGCTTGTTCTTAGTTTGGAGTTGGAGTTGGAAAATAAGAGATTTCATTAAGGGCAAATGGAAAAATAATTAAGTGAATATAGTACTTTGTCCATGTTCTTTACTTTCTGCTACGTTCAGAGGGCTGCTACTGGGTTGCTATTGTTATCAAACCATACCTTTGTCTTGAAGAGATTGTACTTTCTGACTTTCCATTTTTATATGCACAGTATGGCACATTGAACTATTTATTTTCAGAAAGGCTGAGCTTTAAAGACTTAATGCTTACAGACCAAATATCTACAGTCAGATATTTGAAATCAGAAGTTATTTAGGACCCTAAGTTTATAGGCTATGCTTACAAAATCTTTAGAAAAGGGTCTCTAAAGCAAAACAATGGAAAAAATAGCATGTACTAGTGTATCTAGCTTCAGTATGTCTGAAAGAGGTAATGATAACAGTGAAGATGGTGTTAGGCTGTGCTAGTTCCTGGATTATGTCTTCTTGAAGAACCTTGCTTATTTACTCCAGTTGTTAGTGTATGATAAAGCTTGTACTGTTCTATCTATCTGTGATTATTGCTCCCAAACTTGTGCTTATCCTCTGTGACAAAGGGTTGCAGAGCAAAACACTGTATTGGTTGAGACCATTTGGTGTGTTCATTTTGGAAGTAACCATGAGAAAGCTTCCTTCAAGTCTCATTTATCATTTAGATTAATTGATAAACAAGCTTGAAATTTCCCAGAAAAATACAGACGCATAGGAATGCAATGGGCTTCTGCAGTGCACTGCCCACCTGCCTTTTCAACGTATCCTGCACGTGTCAGACTCAATAGGTGGGCATCAACCACGTGTGCGATGTGCGTGGTGAGCCTTCCCAAAACTACTCTGCTCCGCTCAGCACGTCACGCACGTGCTGTTACTATGGAGGAACTGCAGCATACGTATAGTAAATCTGACAGACATTTTAATTGCACATGCCCACTAAGGGGGAGGTTCTCAAGTGTGTCAGATTTACTGTATGCATGCTGCAGTTTATCCAATGTTTGTTGAGGTTTTTTAGATATCCAGCTGCCCACTCACAGTTATTCTTGCCATCCAACTGGAATTCACAGGCAATTGAACCGCCATCAGGTTTTCCTGTTGGTCTTTTCATAGAATTTCAGTTTTCATGCTGAAATTTACCATGGTGCAATATTAGTTGGTCATATGTTATGAAAAATCTTGATATGAACAATCTGTTTTAAAAGTAGATAACCTTGAAAAAGGAAGTGAGAGAGTACTACATATGATTTTGTAAAAGCATTGCAAGCCCTGCCAGACTGTGAAATAGATTCCTGTAATTTACTGGGCTATTTTTGTTGAGTGTGCTGCATACAAGCTCTATAAAATTTTTAATCAATTCATAAAACTCCTGCTCAATTTGTCAATGTTTCACTGACTCCTTTTCTCAGGAAATTTGAAATCATAGATAATACATGTAAAATAAAATCCATGATTTTATGGCTGGTTTCACAGATTTTTTTTTCTAATCTCTGTGGGTAGTAATCACTAAAGAATATAGTACAGGACAAAAAAGGGGGTTTATCAGCATCTCAGATTCCTCACTTAAGTATTATCTGTATGTAAATGTACTGAACCACCAGTGCTTTCTGACTTATTGACATCATGTACAGGTTCTCCTTCTGAGACAACATGGACTACAGTCACTTCAGTTCAGGTAAAAGACCTGTCTAAGCCAGTGTAGAAACCATAAATTATTCTAGATATTCCTCATTTTTTACTTTTAAAAAATAAATAAAGAACATTGATTAGAAATACAGCATTTGCTGCTGCCTGAGTTGTTGTACTTATCTATTATTTTTACTTTTTCTTTGTTAGAGACCAGGAAAATGGAATGATAATGTTTTAGGAAAACAGTATGATACTTCTTCTTAATATGAAATTGATATATTTGGCTTCATGTTTAAAGCCACAAACCAGGCAGAAATACCCATTCTCTTTCAGCTTTGGACTTTAGGCACAGGAACCTTTAGGCTATTGTCCTGCTAAAACAAAATCTTTAGATTTTCTTTATCATCTGGGAAATGGGAGAAATTTAACACAAGAAGCATAGCCTCAAGTAAGGGACATTTGCAGCCCTGTATTGTATTTATCAGGTGCACTGAAATTTCCTTGGGAAAAAATAAAGTATTTCTTGCCTCTTGTGCATGTCAATTCTATTTCAGTCTATTCTGTAAGAAAATGTTTATGAAAGAGTCATTTTGTTGAATGCAGCCGACATGGAACATTTTGATGTGTTTAGATCCTGGCCTTGACACTATAGGCTATCAGTGCACAGGGCTCACAAATTACAAAATGTGATCCACAAACACCTTGGGAAAGCATATTGCCTGTGTGAGATGTTGCATGTGTGGGAAATGGAGCAGGAGCAACAGATGAAGTAACAGTGCTGCTTCCTTCGGAACCTCCACTTCCTCATTTGTGTAGGTGGTACAACATAAATCCTCTGTCATGGAGGATAGGGATCAGAAGAGAGGCTGAGGATCTCTGCCACAGTCATGTCTCTGCTGGAGTAACACAGCACTGCATTGCCCCTTCCAGAGGGCATTCCTTCCTCTTTGTCCCATAATTCCCTTTTCAGATTTCCTAATGGGAAAATAGGAATGGTATCCCACAGTCCATCAGAAATTGCCAATTAATAACTAATTACCTGACAACACAAGGTATGCAAGCCTTATCCGTAAAAGTGTAGTGTACATGCTGAAGAGCAGCTGGAGCACTGCACAGGGAACTATATGCCCAGGCTGAAGCATCATAGGCAGTGGTCAAATGTCACTATGAGTCCTTCTGATAGAAGTGATTGTGCTTGGCAGTCCTTAGCCTTCTGATGGCTGCAGGGTGCAAGTCATCCACAGCTCGAGATCATCAGAATCCATTTTCACTCACTGACTCTCTTAGAATCAGAATCACAGAATGCCTAAGGTTGGAAGGGACCTCTACAGGTCATCTAGTCCAACCCTCCTGCACGCACAGGGCCACCTAGAGCACATGGCACAGGGCTGCATCCAAGCGGGTCTTGAAGTCATCTCCGGAGAAGGAGACTCCACAACCTCTCTGGGCAGCCTGTTCCAGGGCTCTATCATCCTCACTGTCAGGATTTTTTTCCTTAAGTTTCTGTGAACTTCTGGTGTTTCAGTTTGAGGCCGTTTCCTCTAGTTCTGTTGGCAGCCACCACTGAAAAGAGGCGGACCCCATCCTCCTCACTACCTCCCTTGAGGTACTTATACACACTGATCAGGTCCCCTCTCAGCCTTCTCTTCTCCAGG
>JAWLRI010000144.1:3748259-3779316 GCA_034781795.1 Crypturellus tataupa
TCTTGGCCACGAGGGCACACTGCTGCCTCATGGTCAACCTGTCGTCCACCATGATGCCCAGGTCCTTCTCAGCAGAGTTGCTCTCCAGAAGGTCAGTCCCCAGCCTGTACTGGTGTCTGGGATTATTCCTCCCCAGATGCAAGACCAGCACCAGATATTTCTATATGACATCTCTGAACCTACGTGCTTGGAGTTAGTTTAGTAGGGGGAAGAGAGCTTTCAATATGGTTGATATAAAAGTCACTGCCATAAGAACCTGCTTATTTACCTTTTTTTCTTTTAATAGAATATCTAGGGGGAAAAATAAGTCATTCACAGAAAGCAGCCATACACTGTTGACAAAATCAATTATGCATGCCTGGTCTTGATGGGAATTTGTCCAGGACACAGAGTACATTCCAGGACTGCTATCACATTCTCTACCAGGTTCCTCACCAGATCTTCCACAGATACTCTCATTGCACCAGTGGAGAAAGACAGACCCTTCCATGGCTGTCTTCCATGGCTGTCTACAGCTCAGCTCAACAATTCAGATATATCACACCCAAATTCTTATTTTTGGCTCTAGAGGGGCTAGCTCCATAATAGAGGTCTTCATCTTAGGCACCTAATCAGGGCAAGATGAATATCATTTGTATTTGAATCTTATATGTAAGGAAAGTCAGAGGAAGACTCTGCTTTTGAGCTCTTGTGCTTGGTTTTGAGGGATGTCAAAGCCCATTCTATAAAAGGTGAACTCTGCTGGTCTATCTGTAACTCTAGTAGGCCAAAATCCCTCTTAACATTCAAAGATTTTTTTAATGAATTCTGGAGGTGATATTACCTAAGAAAATTAAGGAATATTTTCCTTCTCTATGCATTCTTGGTAGAAGATGCACATTGAGCCTCTCTAAAAGGGATAAGACTTTCTGCACCCTTAGGCATCTGATCCAAAGAAAAGAAGGAATAAAGCAATGGACTCAACACCCCAAATGCCAAGATATTTCACTGTAACAGTGCAAAACAGATTTTGAGAAAGGTCATCAAGAATCTTCTTATCCAATTTTCTTGTAGCAGGGGAGATAATGCAAGAAATCATCTTGACTTGCTAAATAAATCCTTTCACAAGATACTTCTCCCTGAAAGAGAGGAAAGTCTTTATTTTACAGTAGACAAAAAGATAGGACACTTCTGGCTTACTTTTGGATACTACATCTGTATTCATTCAAATAGATGGTTGATTGCCACAAATGCTTTTAGAGAAAAGGGGTTACTCACTGAAAATTGCAAGTGTTAATATGCAGAAAGGAATGGATATGCCTCAAATTTCTCATCTTGAAACAACCAATGATAAGTTTTGCCTTGTGGGAAGGCATTCAGACCTGAAGTAAAAATGCGTGAAAAAACTATGTATCACAAGTGAGTGATCTACTTCTACTTGTCTGGTCAAAGTTACTATCAAAAGAGAGAGAAAAATGGTATGAGTATCCACTCATGATTTGTCCCAAAATCCATTATCTGAATAAGTAAACACCTGACTCAGTTTCAATTGCTCCTTCTCTTCTATATCAAAATGCTAAATATGGAGCAAGTTCCTTCTGAGTGTGCAAGATTGAAATCCTTTGTGGAAGAGGCTGTCACTGGGAAAAGAATATCATTTTGCTGGTTTATCTGCATCCTTGCAGATAAAATGCATTGTAATTATGCATCATTATTTAAAAATATTACTTTTTTGTTGCCTGGAAGTATATTATTAAAATCTTTGTTATTCAGCACTTTTTGTAACTTTCCAACTTTCTTCTTTGAAAAGAATTAATTTGCTTTTATTCATTATTTTCTAATAAAAGTCATAGCTTCATGGAAATTTTCATGAATAACTGAAGCTATTATATACTTAAATTCTCTTTAAAAGTGCCTGCTTGCAAGGTGTCCTCAGATAAGTAATATCTACGCAGTCAGGAAGCTCATTCAGCCAAATCTGAACAATTTTGCTGATAACATAATAGCATTATTTTGTGAATATACGTTTTTAAATAGAACTATTACTTGTTTCTTTAGTTTATCACTTTTAAAGAAGGTTTTTGATTTTTTAAGAAATCAAATGTGCATAATCACTTCTGGATCAACTCAAATAGTACAATTTATTCATTGACATAATATTTTTGCTCATGAAACATTGCACACTTTTAAGAAGCTAGCATATTTGCCTCAATTCATCTCCTGCTAATCAGTGGTATTTGCAGCACTGTATGTTTAGATACAGTAGGCTTATAATCAGGATACCATGTGCTCTTTCTCATAATCATCAGCTTCTCCATAGCTGAGAAACTGTTCAATTAAATCAAAAGCTAAAGCATTACTTTTTCTATTCAAATCTTCTGTGAAATAGGAGGGGAAAGTTATAAACACAGATTTCATTAGAAGGTGGCTTTAGTGATTTGGATTTCCAAAAGAGGCAGAATGTGCAAGGAGTCCTTCCATCTCTAATTGCCATGATTTTGCAATAACTTGAAATACATTGTTTGAAGCAGCTGTTTTAATGATTAAATCTTTGCCTTCCCCAAGCCTGTTCCTCAATTAAACAAGTCTTTTTAGGTCATGTGAGAAGTAACTGCTCTGCTAAATTTTCACTGTTGTTTTGGGCTATGTAGATTTCTTATAATGTGTAAGAGCTAATGTTAGGAGCAGATAATGCTATTATTCTGATGATATACTAAGAAGATTTTCAATAGTGTGTGTTACCAGTGTCAAAAATCAAATTGCTAAATTTTGGACTGAGCTTTAACAATTTTGAGGACTTTCTGAAGTGCCACTTTCAGTTGATAAATCACTGCATGTGGGATTGCAGACTACAACTGCCTGCAGTGGGGAGTCTTTGGGCTATACTCTGCTGTTGAAGTAAGGGGTACAGTCAACCACTTCAGAATTCTGACCAGAAAGGAGGCTGAGTTACCTTAAAAACTCAGCTTTTTCAGAGGAAAGCATGAGTATTCATGGCCCTAGTGAAGTGAAGTACAGTGTATGAAATCAAGGAAGAGTCACATGAACTTTCCTGTAGTTTAACCCTTTCCTTTCAAGGTTTCATTCATTTCAGTGGGTTCATCTACCTCCATGTCTGTGTCTGGAGAAGCTATTAAAAATGTTACAATTTCTGTTTCTGTCTGTATAATTCTCTTTACCCAACACAACTTTCATGAATGTTATATATATATATATGTATGTGTGTCCGGGACAACATTTAGAAGAGTGCAAAGATCGTCTACAAAAGAATTTTTGTGAACCTCTATCTTTCTGGATAAATAAGGAATTTTCTGTTACCTTGTGACTTCTTTTACTTATATTTATTTAATATTTAAAAACAAACAGTGGAATTTAACTAAAAGGATAGTATGATTAGGGTAGTAAACTGAGAAGGTTAAATGTGTATATATATGCATATACACACACACATATGTATATATATCTTCTTCCCCCAAAGAAAGAGGAAAAAGAAATAATAATATGAGTGGGAGAGAAATTAAAGCTGTCTTACTTGAAAACAAAGTTTTAATTTCCCTTAAGGTTTAACAATACATTATCATACTCCTGGAAAGCAAGACAATACACCATTATGTCTCAGCTATGAAGCTGTTAAGGTGTGGACCTCAGTGTTTAGGAAGGTTCTTGTCACCAGGACAGTAGGTGTCACGTAGTACATTGACAAGCGTTATTATTGCCAGAAATGAAGGGCTTTCTCTTAATGAAGTGATTTGGTAACTGCTCTTGAATTTTCCTGTTTTGGTGGCTCAAAACTCTGATAGTTTTGCCCGCTGAAAGGGAAAGCTGGTGCTAAAGCAGGAGTGGTGTTGGGGAGCACGTTATCAGCTCTGGTGCTGACTGTAGCGGCAGGTAAAACACTGCTGTGGTCGTGTGATAGCACGACTACTGCAGCAGAAGGAATTGTCTATTCAATCGCAGTAATGGGAAAAGTAATTAGTATGTAAAAAGCACAGTGCAGTTCTCCCCACAGAAAATGGAAACCAGAGGAGCGTGCCAGTCTGTTCCCTTCTTCCATGTGGAGCTCTACAACTGCTGCTCTACCAGAAAAATGCAATAGGAGGGTGGGAAAAATAGTGTGCAAAACCAGCCATGAAAAAGGCATAAAACAGAAAAGAAAATGGTTAGCATTTTGTACTACCTCCTTGTTTGTATTACCTCCCGTTTGTGTAAGGCTTCAAAAGGTTTGGCTCCCTGAATAGTGCTCCATCCTCCAGCACTCCAGTGTCCTCTGCACTGCAGGGCATGGTTTGAGGGCACGTTAACGGTGTGATGTACAAGCTTGATTTAATGCCTGGGAAAAACTATTATGATGGCATATAAGACAGCCCTTGTGTTCTTTCAGGCACTTTGAATTGAAAAAAAAAAGCCAACATAAACTAATAATACTATCTAGGCGCTGCTAGGGCACAAAGAGGACCCAGGTTATATGTTGTGTACTGTCAAGACAGGTACGTCTGCCATTTGGTCTAAGAACAACCCCTAGCTAGATTTGTTTTAGAAGTATATTTGTAACCATAGGAACCATTTTTTGCTAATCTCAGGAAGAGGTCAGTCTTGTAGCACGATGAGTCATATATATTAGTTAACCTTATTCTTGAAATGCTTCTATACCTGTTTTATAGGTACTTTATTAACTGCCAGAAAAGCAATTTTAAAATAATAGTTCTAAAAGCGTTTGCTGTGCCCACTTGAATGTTGGTTTATTTATGGAATCCAACTGAAAGATTTTGCAGAGAATAATATCTAAATAAAGGAATATTTCAAGACACCTTCTAATATTCAGCTCCAAGATAGATCTGTTTGGCCGTTTTTCAGTGTACATTATCCTCTACTCTCCTCAGCCAAGATGCTAAATTCAACATAACTTCCTGTGATATTTTTTTCTGTTGGTTATAATGAAACTTAAATGCTTCTCACCACTTGAATGGGATTTTTGCTCAAAATCAAATCACGTAAGAGAGAAATCTGTCTGTCCATGTATATATGGAGGTCAGTGCACATGCTTAAAATCTACCAGGAGTGATTTAATGTAAAGGATCTAGTTGCTGCTCCCATACTGCCATGTTTGCCTTATTTGACATTGTAGGTTTCATTCACCTGCTCAGCTTTCTCCCTTTCTCATGCCAGTGCACAGGAAGCATTTTTAAATCTTGAACTATGTGCAATAGGAAATCATTTTATTTCTTCTGTGTAGTATAGCTGTACATGTGAAAAATGAGTAGTTAATATTGAACAGTCCTATTGTGGTGTACAGTATGCTAAAGGATATAGCTTTCTTACAAATTATAAGATTATAATTATAAATTATTATGATCTACGTTCATATCTTTCTGCTACATGTTATATCTTTTATTTTAAGCAACTCTAAGAATTTCAGCTTCAGATACCAGATAGTAGTATTATTCCTATGGTGTGCTATTTTCCTTTTTGAGTATCATTTTAGGATCTACCAGAATGATGAGTTTACATTTGAAAATGTCAGATTTTTTTTGCCTTTTATTCTTTGTACCTTCTATACCTCTTTTTGTAATACTCATGACTTAAAAAAAGTAGTAATTTGCTTTATATAGGTTCAAGATTGATGATTTTATGATAAGAGTCCTTGTATGTGTTCTCTGTTCTGTGTTAGGTCTAATAAATTATTCCTTGGAAAGAGGAAAATATTGACCTGTCCTTTCTTGTTTTCTGATGAAAAAAAGAGTATTTTGACATTGCAGAATAAGAGAAGTATGACAGTTGCATATTATTATACCTAGCACACTGATAATGTAGTCATCACTACATAGGTTCAATAAGGACAAGTGCCGGGTCCTGCACCTAAGGAGGAATAACCCCAGGCACCAGCACAGATTAGGGGTTGATCTGCTGAAAAGCAGCTCCGCACAGAGGGATTTGGGAGTCTTGGTTGACAACAGCTTAACCATGAGGCAGTAATGTGTCCTTGTGGCCAAGAAGGCCAATGGGATCCTGGCTGCATGAGGAGGAGCGTTGCCAGCAGGTGGAGGGAGGGGATCCTGCCCCTCTGCTCAGCTCTGGTGAGGCCGCACCTGGAGTATTGGGTGCAGTTCTGGGCTCCCCAGGACAAGAGGGATGTGGAGCTTCTGGAGAGGCTCCAGTGTAAATCCACAAAGATGATTAAGGGCCTGGAGCATTTGTCATATGAGGAAAGACAAAGTGAGCTGGGCCTTTTTAGTCTGGAGAAGGGAAGGCTGAAAGGAGATTTGATCAACCTGTTCAAGTACCTGAGGGGTGACTGTAGGGAGGATGGGGCCAGGCTCTTCTCCGTTGTGGCTTGTGACAGGACAAGGAGTAATGGGTGTAAGTTGAAACACAGGCAGTTCCATCTCCATGTGAGGAAGAACTTTGCTGTGAGGGTGACAGAGCCCTGGAACAGGCTGCCCAGAGGTGGTGAAGTCTCCTCCTCTGGAGATACTCAAAACCCACCTGGATGCCACCCTGTGCCACGTGCTCTGGGTGTCCCTGCTGGAGCAGGGGGTTGACCTAGAAGATCCCTAGAGGCCCCTTCCAACCTTAAGCACTCCATGATTATGTTATCACAAGAAGGAAATTACTTTAGTGCTCTATGCAGACAGAAATCATAGTGGCATTTTGAATCAATAGAGCAGTACTTTACAATTTTATAATATACATTTTTCAGAGATAGAATCACTACAGAAAAATAGATCAGAAGTAAAATCTTAGGAAGTGATAGCTTCTTCTACAGCATTTGCCCTCCTGGATTTTTGTGTGCATACCAAACCTGTGAAATATATTGTTCAACCTAGACATTTTCATTCACAGCATTTGGTGATGCTTTGGCAAAAATTTCACTTTGACTCTGAAGCTCATAAGATCTTTCTACTATATAGAGCTTAAGGCAGCAATTTAAGTCAATGTGAAACATGTTCTGTATCTGGTTGCTACAAGGAGCTTTTACTGCAATGATTCATTTTTAAAAAAACTCTGTAACCTTGGCAGAATTTTAACTTGTTCCAGTGATTTTTTTAATCAAATGAGTTGAAGTTTTTGGTGATCATTTTCAGATTTAAACTGGCTGCTAGATCATAAGATGCATATGAAATGCACTTTAGTATTTTGCTCTTCATTTTACCCTATTAGGAGCGCTAGATGAGGCTTTTGAGTTTTGGGGGTTTGTAACAGATATCCTATTGAGACTGCATCCATTCATTACTATTTCTTAACAGGACTTTGGCAATATTGTCTTTAAACACTTACCTTAAATGAATGACTGCATGCCCTCTCTGTTTCTCTCTCTTTCTCTCTCTTTCTCTTTCTCTCTCTCTTTTCTTTCTCTCTTTCTCTTTTTCTTTTTTTCTCTTTCTCTCTCTTTCTCTCTCCTCTCCTTCTCTCCTTCTTCCCTTTCTCTCCCTTTCTCTCCCTCTCTTTCTCTCTCTCCCTCCCTCTCTTTCTCTCCCTCTCTCTCTTTCTTTTTCTGCTGTTGAAATGACCTGGGATTTTAACTAAGTGAATTCTCAAAATACTTGTTTATTCGCTTTCCCATGACGCTATGCCGTTCTCTGCGTAAAAGAACAGACTATTGTAATAACTTTAAACAAAAGGTAATGAGCATAAAGAAGTCAAAATATATTCCAATATATATCCTGCTTTTAAAGGATGGTGAAGAGACTAAAACATCTACCTTTTTTTAGTCATCAAAGTCATTATTCGTCATAGGCACTGAACAAAGAGAGTAAGATCATGGACTGAAATAACCTTGAGGCTGTGATTTATCCAGAGAGAACTGAACACATAGCACCTGAGAATTCTTTAGGAAGAAACCATTTGGGGAACAATGCAGTCATTAATGAGTGTCTTTATCAGCTTTATTGAAATTTTCTGGGATATCTAACCCTATTTATGTATTTAGAGTTTGCTCCTAATGCCATGTTACTGGCCATCACAGGTTTATTAAATAGAGCACTCTTTTCTAACATGCAGTGGTGAAATTGTAGGCTTCGCTAATATTCCTCATTCCTCACCCCTCCTACAACTGTCAAAATTATGTGGGAAAACCTAAAACAAATTGAGAAAAAATTCAAAATATATATTTTTTAAGATTTGGGATACTCACTGTTTTCCCACTTTCTGGAAAGCGTAACTCCTATGGCTGCCAGAAGCTGCCTCAACTTGTCCAAAAGAAAACCTCGAGGAGGTGATGAACACAGAATGTCTGGAGCAGGTGTTTGGCACCATCTGAGGTCCCATTCAGGACACCTGCTATGGCATTTGGTGTCTCAGTGACCAAATGGGCATCAGTTTAAAAAATTTAAAAAATTAAAAAATTACATAAATTTGTGACATTGCTTTATGCAGCATTATGCAGATTTCTTACATTTCTTTGCCAGAACAGGATAGAATAGGCAAGGCAGTTTTATTGCAGAGTTCTGAAGACTCTGCAACAATTATGCTTCTGCTCATCTCTTTCCACATTACAAATAAAAAGGACTACTCAAAGGAGTTAAGACTCCTCACATTTGCTTCCTGTGAAGGATGCAGCCTCCAGGAAAATGGCATAAGTTGTTGGGGTGGAATATCCTATGACACTAATTCTTTCTACACTTGGTCTTCACCTTTCTGACTTTGTTTCTATGCTTTTAAAATGGAGATGACATTTACTTACTTTCTAGTAATGCTGAGAAGATTAATTACATAATACCAGACACTTAAAATGTATTTATTAAAAACTATGGATATTATTACTGGATTAAGCTATAATTCGGGGCACTTAATTTCCTTTTCAGCTAATGTTTTGGCAGCAGTATCCTTGTTCTGAAAAGTCAGTGATGAAAAATAATTGCTTTACTGGAAAAAGTTAAGCTACAGTAACATGTGGTGAAAAAAAATGTTCTTGGGAACATGCTTTGCATTCTGTTAGTCACAGCCCATCAGTGCAAACTTGTCTTGCTTGCAAAAAAAGTAGTCGAGCACTTGCAGGTTAAAAATTGCCATCTTATGATAATTTTATCATCTCATCAAGGTTGGTCATGCTCTTCCGAGTATCTTCAATTAACAAGACTGGCCTCTTCAGATTCTGAGATTGAGAATTAATTACATGCAGTTTTTGAGGCTGTGCTCTTTGTTACTGGCAGTTGGGTGGGAGGGAATGTATATGCCTTTCAAACAAAACATAATGTTTTTTGAAATGCTGAAAATATTTTCTAAAATGTCTCAGCTGAACTCTATGACTGAAACTCGGTTAAACTCAATTGTTCCAGGACTTCATGTCAGGGTTTTCTGTACTTTCTATTGTAGAATGAGATGAATGACAGCATCAGAGTGAACCAACATCATAAGTCTTTTATGTCTCTTCATGCTTTATTTGATGCTAGAGTTGACTCCCATATTATTCCTATCCTATTGGAAATTGACTTTCTGGTAAAGGGAAAAATATGAAAAGCAGTTCAGTTATGTTTTTGAAGAAAATAATGCTAGGTATGTTGCTGCAGTGCTTTGTAGGTTTTTTGAATGCAGCAGGTTCACAGTGATTTTAGTATTATCCTAATGATCTAAATTCTGTGAGCTACATCTCTCCTATTTCCTGTCATTCTAAATCACTGTGTACTGTCCTTTACCTTGCTTATATTACTTCAGCTGCTGGTGCGACAATTGCAATTAAAAACCAGTTTGGCTGCTTTAATTATAAAGTGCCACCAAAAGATGCAGCCCCCCCATGATACAGAGAGACCATTAGCACTGAATTTAGCAATCATAGGATAAATTGGTTAGCAGGGTCATCCACTGTAAAGCTAACCCTGCAGAAAACCTGCAGAAAACCTGCAGAAACTGGCTTTTGTTGGACGAGTGAGCAGAGTCAGATCACTCTTTGGTAATGTGACCACTAGATCCTGTACGAGGAAGTAGTAAAGTAGTATGTGAGACTTTCCCCTTCAGTTACAGCTCAGCCTTACGCTGCCTTAGCTGTAGTGTCAAAGTGATCAATAAGACCCTGCAATGTATTAAACCCTTATCCCTGATGTGTAGCATAATAGGCTAATAAAATATTGAAAGTTCCCAAACTCTAGGAGTTGCTACCCTAAATAGATCTGCATGCCTGAAATAGGAGGTAGAGATAAAGGTCTAAATGTCTTTGCCTGGATTCAGTGTTCTCACTGACCTCAAGAGTCCTGCAAAGTGTCTTTGAAAACAACCTACTGCTTAATACATGTGTACCACTTGATGCCATAAATGTCATTACAATAAAAATGTGCATGAAACAGAAAAGAGAAACTTCCTGTGGTGTTAGGAAACTCGTCACAAGTTAGCAACATGACTAGTAGCATAAACTGCACATTGACTTTACATTTTCAAAGGACATTTTTGTGTGAAATAAATTCCACAGCAGGTTGGATGTTTGCATTCTCGGGGTTTTTAGAAAACTAATGACTCTTGAACAATCAAACATGTACTTCCTTGCATGTAAAGGCAAGATCAAAGCCATGTGAAAATGTACATATATTTTTAATACACCCCTTCAGAAAAAGGTCAGGTAGACCTTTCTGGACCTGTAAATTAACCTCACATAGCACTTCACATATGGAACAGGAACGTACGATGCAAGTCACTGCTTTCCATTCCTCAGTTTTGTTTGTGGTGTAGATAGAAAGGTGCTAGCTATCGCTTTTTGAAGGAGTGCAGATAAAGAATCTTTTTATGAGAATACCTGCTGAGGAGCCGCATCTCCCTTAGATGATAAAACGTTTAACTTTCTTCCATCACAAAAAGCCTTAGCGGAATCTTTCCTGGAAAGGATGAAGTGAAAAGCTATGGCAAGATGAACAGACATGAGAAAAGATGCTGCAGCAAAGGCTTTCAGAGAGTAGAATAGCAAACTGTATTATTATGCTTCACAAGTGTTTACCACTGAAAAAGAGAGTAACATACTCTTTCTCTTGGACTGATGATGAGAGACAAATTCAAAGCCACAGTCCAATTCACTTGAAAGTTACATGTAAGAGATGAACAAAAAGGACCACTCACCTACTGATGGGATTCCCCACTTCACCTGCTTAAATTAAATACAAAAGATTACGTTTCTTTTTGTCTAAGGCAGCAAGAAGGATCATTTTTTTTCTTTCACCATGAAAGATTCTGGAAACTTTTTTTAAAATAAAAATGTTTTTTTTTTTTTTTTTTTTTTTTTTTTTTGAGGTTTGAAGTGAAGAGAAACAGAAGATAAGATGTGAGAAAGCTACATTCCATTTTTTCTCCATCTAGTCTTGCTCGTTTATATAGTAAGGAGTTACTTCCCAGCTCATAATTTCAGGCCTTTTTCAGGGTGACATGATGAAGTAGAAGGAACTATCTATAGTGCTGAAGGAGAACCCAAATATGCGGGTACCAGTTTCTTTAAGAAATGATTATTTACATTGTTTACAAATTCAGAGACTTAAATTTTTATCTTTCAGTTCTACTAAAGAAATAAAAAATCCACCACTCTGGGTTTTAAAACATGACTGTGGCACAGATTCCGTCTACCCAAATTCTCCTCCTCCCATGCCCAAGAAGATTCGTGAGGAAAGAATTGAAAAAATATTTTCCCACAAGAAGGCAAAACATATCTGTGGCCTAAAGCTGTTTCACTTTCATTTATGATCTGGAAGAGAATGGCAAATCACTCCCGATATCACTCCTGATTGAGCAATAGTCCATAACACAGTGTTAAATTTTTGTTTAGCCTCACATTATGAAATTATTTATGTGACCACAAATGAAAATGACCACCTCAGCAGAAATTATGATTTATGTTCTAAATCATAAATTTGTTGAATTTCTTTTATGTGGAAATTTGTCCATTTTGAATATAGTAAAAGATCTAATTTAATTCGTAATTACAGAGTACCTAGTATCATGTTAGCAGCAGAATAATGTATATTGGTAGTTTATTTTCTGATGTGCTAGGATTTTAGAAGTAAAGCTTATGGAAGTCTTTGCAAGCAAAGACAGCCCTTCTTCTTTGGAAATTGAATTTGAGATTAATTTATTTAAAATTCTTAAATGTTTCTATTTGTTTTATATTCCCTTCAACTCTTCTAAATGAATAGTAAGAGCAGCCTTCTAAAAGTGGCTTGTTTCAAGGGAAATTCAAGTTTTAAACATTTTAACAGCTTTGAGTCTGGTACACATTACAAATGTTCTGTGGTCTCTGACTTCATGTACATGAATACTTGCTTTAAGCTGAGTAATTTTGCTTTTTCTCAGAACTGAAACATGAGATCTATGTTTGGAGATTGACCGCCCAGCGTATTAACCCTGCCAGCAGAGAAGAGACAGCAGTGAAATGCCTCCTGTTGCAGAAGGTCTTGACGCTGGAGATCCTCCTGAGGAAGAAGCTCAGGACTTTCCACAGGTGAGCGAGTGCCCGCTCTCATCACTGCATTTTAAAAATATTTCATAATCAAATCTTCAGTGTTAATCTGAGTATAGCCACAATTAACTTTTTTGTATAGAAAGGCAGAGTTTTTATGAACTCTGACTAACAAAAATGCTAAACCTACTTCTAGCAAAAACAGCTATTGCTGAATGGAATTTGATGTCTGAGGTGCTAAATATGCTGACAGTGAAATTGACTCTAAGCTAACATGAAACTGAAATAATTCATTTTCATCAATAAATGTGTTAATTAAATAGGCAGTATAAGCAAGAGCAGATTTTTGAAATATTCCAGTAATAAGGTGGTTTTTGTTTAGATAGAATTTTTGCAGAGGTTGTGCACCTTGAATAGTTTGCCAGTATTAAAAGACAAAAAACAATCTGTTAAAATAACCTCCTTTTCAACAAGATAAAAACTTTCTATTAGACACTATGACCTCACAAGGAGAGGACTTCTGAAGTGTAAATATAAATCATGTTTTTGGTGTTGAGTCAGGATTCCTCCAGCAGTGTGTAGCAAAATAAAGATCCATTAGCATTAGCAATAGACATCCTCAATTGCAAATCCCAAGGCATTTTTTCTGGAGGGCTGACGCTGCTGATAATACAGCAAAGATATTCAAATCTTAAAAACTTCATTATGAAATGCTAATGGAAATATATGTATTCTGACTTTTTGGTGTTATCACATTGCTCTTTTTATACTGTAAAAAAGGCACATATCAACTTCTGTAATTCTTAAGTGAACTACATACAGCTTATGGCCAGATCCTACAGCAGGGCTCCCTTTCTCTGCAGACTTGCTCCTTCCAAACCTGTGGGACTTTCTGTGAACAGAAGGACCTGTGCATTAGTCGAGTATGTTACAAAAGTGCAGTTCTAAGTTAATTCTCATGGTGCTATTTCTAGTGGCCTCAAGAAGGCCAGGGTCCCTCTGTGATATGAGTTACTGCATACAGGGAAAAGGGTAATTTAGTTGTGATGGGAGGGATTTATTTCAATTGTCTTGACAGAGCTCTAATTTTACACTGGAAAAAAAGCAGGTCTCCTTTTCTTTCAGGCAAATTTCACAGGAAGATAAAAACTGGGAAACCAATATTCAGGAACTTCAGAAAAAAGTAAGTAGATGATAGTTCTCAGTATCTATATAAATGGATCTTTATCTTTATAGAAGGTGCAGACAGTGGTCTGAATCCAATACAAATTTAATAATTCCCACAAGGAGAAGAAAAGCTGGTAGGCAAGCAGCTTGCTTCTCAGTGGGAACAAGTTGCTGAACAATATTGTGACAGTTTTCATCAGGTTCCTTAGAAAGGTATTGTTTAAAGGACCATTACGTGATTCAACAGTATTTTCTTCAATTTTTAATCCATGCCTGGAAGGACTTGGAAGAGGTCAATATGCTATCTATTACCATGATATATAACTATACAATGCATTCCTACTGATGTGCTTAATATCAACTCTAATTTACTGCACTGTCTGGAACATGCCTGGTTTATTATTCAAGTATGGATAAAGCATTTAGGTAAATCCCTCTCTCTTCACTGCACGCACATTAGCAGTGTCTGGCTTTATCCTGAAGCTGAGTCTGATGAGATGCACACTCCCTAGTGGGATTAATTTCACCTAAATTTAACTGTCTAAACATCATCTACTCTCCACCTCACCAGCATCACTAATGAATCCAAACCTATTATTTCTGTGGTGGTATTTGGGAGCTTAAGTCCTTGACCAAGGCCTAGCTGTCCAATGTGTTATACCAAGAACAGGATTAAGCATTAGACCTTTTCTCCTATTTTTCAAAAAAAAAAAAAAAAAAAAAAAAAAAAAAAAAGACAGCTTTGTTAAAGAATAAAGATTAAATTGTAATTTCAGAAAGTTTTAAATTGTGTGGAAGACACTGGAAAAAATAGAAGAAATGCTGGGGAAAGGTGATTCTCTGGGTTGATGGAGAAAGTGAGACTGGAGCAGGGACGTAGAAGAGACTGGGTCTGCACGGGACGTGTGTGCAGCTGGGGATGGGGATGCCAGGGTTTGGCTCATCCATGAAGGAGGCAGAGGACAGATAAAAGATCTGACTTCTAGGCAAGGTCATAACATTTTAGAGTGTGACAGCAACAAAGTGAATTTTTTTTTCAGGCTCAAGAGAACCTGGAGTTACTTCTGCAATAGCAAATGCATTTCAACCGTGCTTTTGCTGGTGTAATAATGGGGATAGCTGAAAGAATGGAATATATTCAGCAGGAGTTAGCTCTTTGTGTCTCTTACATTCACACTGGGCTTCCCTACATATTCATGATTTTATAGGTATCTGTGAAATACTTCATTTTAAATATTTCTGCCCTTTATGCTGAAGAGCATATACAATACAGGAAGAGCAGACTGTGCTTCATGCATATTTTTGTGAACTCTATGCATAATAGATGGCTCCTTCTTTAGTATAGTTATTGATTTTTTTTTCCTGTCTACAGCATAGAATAACAGACAAAATTCTTCTCATCAAATGCCTGACTGTGTTGGGATGTGTTATTCTTATGTTTTTTCTGAACTCATTTGTTCCAGGCATCCACCTAGATCTTGGTAAGTTTCATAATTTTATTCTATTTTAACAGAAAAAAAAATCTGCATCTGGATTTGCTCAGAAATCCCACTTCTGAATGTTTGTTATTTTACAATTTCACCATTTAATCAGAACACCAGTTTCTCAGAACAAGTTTTTGAAATGTAGTCTTGTCCCAGTCACTGCAGGAGGAGAAGAGTTCCTGCTATTAATAGGTGAATGCACAGTACAGAATAAGCAAACTTTATCTTGGCATGATTGCTGTAGATTTGAATGAGTGACCAAGCTGCACTGTGGCAATCCGAAAATAATCACTCTACATAATACTAAAGTAATCTTGCATTTCCTAAGCGTACGTAACTCCAGAACTTCCAGACTCCATTATTTATTGTCATAATAAATCATTTTCCATAGCAAAATCAAGGAGAAACTGTGTATATGTGTAATAAAATAGCTGAAAGCATTGGAGATGTTGAAATAGGACAAACTGGACAAAACTGATCTGTGCTTTGCCCTGTAAAAAGTTAACAGTTTTTTAGACTGTTGAAAGTAAGGGAATTTCATATTTATGCTTTCTCTATTGTATACATCTATCCCAGTGACTGAAAGAAGCCACTGTTTTGCGGAAAAATAACTCATAACCAATAAATCACTGATTCAATCCTAATATGCACAGATGAATAGTGCATAAGTGTATATATACACTTATTTTCCTCTTATTACACTTAAATTCCTTTTTGTTATTTGTAAAAGAGTTACAGTTGTTCAACAGTGAGCAAGCTGAAGACAAACCCTACCATGCCTATTGCTGACACTTCGAGTACATTGACAGGCTTAGTAAACTATCAGTAGTAGCACACCGTTATTTTGGCTAGCAGGGATACAGGTTACTGTGTTTAAGGGCTCTGATCTGGTTAGCATCTCTCTCTACTGGGACTCGCGTCAACACGAGTGTTGTGTAGTGTGGGCACGAGTGGGAGGCCGTGTGCTACTGTGACTGGAGCAATGTGTTTTGGCAGGTACAGCTAAGTTGTGAGATGTGCTAATTCCTGGGATTGATCCTTGGCCCAACACATTGGTGTCACTTGGGATATGACGTTACCTGACAGTGTAGATGATGCACTCAGGAAGACCTCTTTGGCAAGTGAAAGGTGTCCTGGAGTAGTATGGGGTTAGGATAGCAGATATCTCAGCCAGGCTTTCTTCTCCTTTAAAGGTATTAAGGTATTAAGGTAACTGGTATTAATGCCAGTGCCTCAGCTGAACATACTAGGTTCCAGAATATTTGCTCGGGAAATGGGAAATTTCAGTCAATAGGTTATTGGCTGTTAAGGAGTTGAAAACTCTATTGAGATGTTATAACAGCAAAAGTGCTATATTACCAAGGTGTAGGAAGACGGAGGAATTAAAGAGGTGGGAAGGCATTTGAAGTTGCCATGACTAAGAATATATAAGGAGGGAGTTCAGCAAGAAGTCACTTTTCGCCCTTACTTTCCTGTCTCTGATAAGCAGGCTTTAAACCATGCAAAATTTTATGAATTACACCTAAAAGTGTTTTTGAAAACCCTTACACAATCAGTAAAAACAGTGGTTTCATATCCCCCTTCTAAGGTATGCCCTCTAAATGGTAATGTATGTGGAGCCAATACTGTCAATAACTGCTCATTACTATTTTTGTACCATTTTACATTAGTAAAATAATTGGAAACACTGGCAAGGTCAGCAATGCAGGTTTCTCTTATTCATTAGCTGATCTTCACCCGCAACTTTGAAAGTTAATGTAGGATGTCTGTATTCTGTATAAATTCTCCCTGTTATATAGTCATGGCAAATCTAACAGACTAATGAAGAAATGTTCTTAAGTCATATGCATAATTTCTATTAACATTTTATGGAACCTGCAAGCTTGTACTGAGCTGTTATTGGTAACTCCTGAATTCTGCTATCTTGATGTCAGTTCTCAGTTATATACCATTACTGAAGTAATGCTACTGTGACTCTCTGTGGATTTTATTTCTCCTGCATACAGAAATGCTTCTTAAAATACAGAACATCGTGTACTCTGATGGTTTAGTTAAATTTCTGCAATATGTTTTTCTTATAAAGATGAAAGTAGATTGTAGTTCAGTGTTTAATCTTCTACCAGAATAATGTTTTATACAGAAGCTAAAGTGTTAGAAATCTAATAACTTTTAATTGCATTTGGTAGAGTGAATTAGAGAGATTACAGAATTTTTTATCAGCCCCCAGCCTTGATATAATTTTTCCATTATTAACTTGGAATCATTGATATAATTTGAGGGAACTGACATTTTAATTTAAATAATAAAGTTAGCATATTTAACAGTCTTTTAAAATGCAGAACACCTTCTTACTCAGTTTTCTTGTACCGGCTCATCAAGTTATTTAGTCTAACTCCATGGAATATCTCTGAATGCAAGGCTAATTCCAAGAATTTAAACAAACAGATATGGAAGACTTCCACAATATCTGTGTCCTGTTCCTGTAGAATTATGTTCTGTTGATAAAATATCTGAAAAGAAGAAAACAACTGATGAATATAGAATCCCTTTGAGCACTGAACCTGGATCCTATGTGAGCTTTAACTTTTAGGCAAGTATGTCTAGACCTTTGAATATACTTTAATATAGGGAGAAACAAAACAAAACAAAACAAAACAAGAACAACCCCCCCCACACTTTTAAAGTAAAATACAGCAAGGTTTATTTAGCATATAAAAGAGTTTGTTTGTTTGTTTTTTCAATAGAGAAAGCTCAAAGTGAGTCAGTCATGCCTGATAGCTCTGGCTATCTGCACATCAGACATCCATAAACTAATTATCTTAATCTCCCCTTAAAATAATTTATGTCTCCATAGATTATGGTGAATAATGACAGGAGGTAATCAACAGGTGTGATTTGTTGAACCTACTTCAATTTACAGATAGATTCACTTTACCCTATATTACTTCACTCTTTATAAAGCAGAGATCTTGTCAAACTGTAGCAAGTTTGACACAGATAACTGAAAACAAAAACCTAGTGCTTAGATGGACAGTCATCTTAATGACTGATAATTTTGGAATTTGATTAAAATAACTTACATATTATTAACCAGAAGTGATGTTACTGAAGAACCCAGTTATATCAGTTTTTAAAAAAATCATGGTTTACTCTTTTAAGCAACAAACAGGATAATATCACCTTTGTGGGTAGATGCCTAAGTTCTGTAAAACAAACTCAAGTCAAGCAAACATCCTAGGTTTATATTTTCACTGTTGTCTTTTCTCTAGAGCTAAAATTTCTCCATGTATGCAGTGAATTGTTACCTTGTTTGACAATATCTTGTGCATATAGTTCTATTCTGTTTTCTCTTGGAAAACTCTCATCATTTATACTTGGCAAAATTCTGCTACAGATCCTTTTGAGAATCTGAAATAGCAAACTATTAGCAATTTCTCTTGACTAGTAACATTTAAATCCTTAAAGAATGTAGAATGATTTTCATTTAATTCAAACTGTCATTTTTGTGTTCACTAGGCCATAGTATACAGTCTTCTTTTTATTTTAATACCATTGCATTAAATGAAAAATGTGTTCAATTGCTGTAGATACAAAAGACTCTTGTTGTATTGTCACTCCTTTAGATATCGGTTATTGTATTTTCTGACTCATTTCCATAATTTATAAGAAATACTAAAGAAATTCATGGGAGTAATTAAATACTTTAATTGGAAATGGCACCAGCAGAACAAAAAAGCAAATGATGCCTACCGAGAATGTTAATGCAAATTATAGTGGAAATTTTACCTTACCATTCAGAAGAGTGACACCTCAAACTCAAGAGAGTGGATTGGCTCTAAAATTACTCAAATATAGCTTCTCTTGATTTTTGTCCTGTTTTGATTTAAATGACCGTGCATGGTTGTTATCTTTTACTGTAATTTAGAGTTGAACCAATAATTATAATAGATTAGGGGCTGAGGACGTTTGTCTGGTAGATTGCTTAGCGATGAAGAACAGCCTGCGTAGCCCTAAAGTACTTCATGGACTCACTTACTTAGAATTTGCTATTGAATCACAGAAGTAAAATGTTGAATGTCAAAAGTTCCATATCAATATTTACTTAGAAACACGGAAGCAAGTTTTCCATTACTGCAGTCTAGTAAGATTTTAACAACTTGCTTCTTTTACATTATTCTGTGCAGCATTTTCAACAAATGGTACAAAGAATCAATGGTAGCAGTCATTCTGTCTTAAAAACTACTGTCCTGAATATACAGTGCACCTACCTATTAAGCTACCCAAACTGTAATAAATATTGTCCCCAACTTCTGTCTTGGAGCACAGTATCTGCTTTTGAATTTGCACTGGGTATTTTCTTTTAAACGGTGAAATGTTTTTTTTAATTTGAATCACCCCCAGTGAGTCCTGTCTCGCTGTATGCAGCAGAACTTGCCAGGTTAAAAAAATTTATAAATTGCCGTGGAGGAGGAGTTCATACGTGAGAAAAGTGTGGACAGATTCCATTAGTCTGAAAGATGTGCTCACTCCCGAGAATCTACAAGGCTTCTATTTTTACAATTTGAACTGTTATTCTGTAACTTTTTTTCTCATCTGCTGTTGGTAATAGGTAGATTAAACCATCTTATGCTACCATACTGTAGGATGATGGAGCTGTATAAATTTGTTGCTCTTAACAAGCAATAAAATGGAAAACAAACAAACAAACTAGGTTCTCATAATTTCTAAACATTTATATGCATAGAGAGGGAGTAGAAAAGACTTGGTTTTATTTTGGAAATGCTTTGTTTCAGGTGAATTTGCCAATAGGTAAAATGAAAGGTCTATTATAAAATTATTCAATATTACTGAGACATTATTTACAAAATGCTTGAAAGATGATTTTAATAGACTGATATATTATAAGTTAGTGCTAATAGTACAGAAAATCCCTGTAAGATAGACAGCATATTAAACTATAAAACATGGGTATGATATAGATTAAATCAAACAAAGGCTTAATGCCAGAAGACACATTGTTAAGTTTATCCTGTTTTCAGATCTGTGGATCTTTTCTGTACAGCTCAAAATAGCAGCATGTCAGCTGTGGTTGCCTGGAAACTCCTTCACACATACCAGCAGAGTAGATAGTTTTAGTACCCAAAACATTTGGATTAGGGATACCTTCTCTGTACAGGAACTCTGACAGTTAGTTCTGGTTTGGAAAGTATTAGTGATGATGTTATCCTTATGTCATTTTGTTCGAAAAAGGGAACAGTCTTTATATGAGCTAATTATCTATTGTTAGACTAATTAAAAATATTATCTCTGTAAGCAAAGCACAAAAGCACAAAAAAGTTATTGTTAGACCTCTTACAATAATATTGTTCTACAGAACACATTACGCAATTAATATAAAACTCACTAACCGTGCGACAGTTAAAAGTTGTTATACAAAAACAAACAAACACAACGCACCCCAAGCATCTGCTCCTATTTTCTAATATTATAGTGATGCTGCCATGCTCTGCAGAGTGTTAAGCTTTGCAATTTTAGGCTGGGAGGAGTCATGAGGAGTTGTTGGTATCTTCAGGTGTTTGTTGGGAGAAGTGCGATAGGTCTTTCTCTCTTTATCAGGAGGTGCATGGTGTTATTGATGGCTTTTTCTTCCTAATGGCCTGGATCCATTTGCACTTATTGCGTTTATTTTTGTGTGTCTTCTAAAATTTTACAGCTTTTTTTTTTTTTTTTCCTGTTGGTTACAATTTCATGTTCCCTCCAATTTTATTCTATTCCCTCAAATTTTATTCTATTCAATGTGCTGTAGATACATTCTGTTTGGCCCTAAATTGGGTCTTGTCCTGCTCCTAAGTTTGCATTTCTCTCCGTAACTGACCACTGATGAATTGTCCTGGGACTTTTGGTATCATCCTATGCCCAGATGTTGAAGACTTCTGCTATCACTGCCTCTCTGTAGTTCTTTATGCTGCATCATTATGCTAGGGTCATAAATAGTTCATTCAACACATCATTGCTAATTGTTACTCATCTGTATACAATAATTATCAACAATAGGCATAAGCCACACACTTACACAAAGCTAAGCACAACTAGAATTAGGCATTATCCATCTAACCATTAGGCAATAGCTGAAACTAGTAAACAAGCTACGATAAAGGTCCAAGCAAGCCTAGCCAAGTCACCAGACACCACCTGCCAGGTCCTTGCACAGTCTGTAAAAAGCCTGGGGGCTGCTCCTCTGCCAGGCCGTGGGCAATATCCTGCTCTCTGGGCAACAGGGCTGCGTCAAATTGGAAGGACTCCAATTTTACTGAATTGTCTCTATATTTGGATCCAAAATCCATAGAAAAAAAGAGGAACATTTATGTTGACTTCATTGAGCCACGGATCAGCTTTTAGCTTTTTGGAGCAGAAAGTATGCTAATCCGGTGAAGGCAATGGCAGCAGAAAAGGCTGTAGGCTTCACCACGCGTTTGGCTTCCAGAGCATTGGCTTTTTCTGAATGCATCTTCTGGGCAGGAACACCTGGCTGTTCTGGCCCTAGTTCCAGAGCGCTGCAGGTCAGAGCTGCCCCTGGAGCCCCCTTGATCCCACTGGTTCCCAGCAGATCCCTTTCCGCCTGCGTGGCTCTCACTTAGAGCTCCCGAGCTGTTTATTTCCACAGCAGGTCGCTATACGGCGTTTTCTACTTTCAGATACTGGTATCTTTTGTATCGCCTTTTGTGACAGTTAATACTGATTGAATAGTGAATTGTTTTTAATGTGCACCAGTTCATTGTCAAGCACTCAGCTTCCACAAATAGGAATGATCTTTAATCTGTGATTACTCATCCTATGCACTTTTGTCACTGGCAACTTCTCCAACTGATTTTCCATTAATGTTGCACCTATATGAAGCTGTGACAGTGCTTTCCCATAACTGGTGGTTTTCCTTTAATTCCTGGTCTGATAATGGTAGGCAGCAAAGTGCAGCAGCTGGCAAGAGTGCCCACCTCGCTGTAGCAGGATATCTTAGTGCACCTTTTCCTTATTGGAATGCCCTAAACCCTTTGTGGGTTCCATATGGGTTTCTTCCAGGCATGGTTGAAGCTACTGATCTTCCAGGTGGCATCATCTGCAATAGTGAGTGGATTTCAGCATATTTACCCTGCTTTAGCTCTATTCTCCTCTTTGCTCTTGCTTCAGTCTTCTGCCTGATACCTTTTCAGATCTATTCGTGCATGCAGCAGTGTTATCTTAAGATGTCTAGTACTTTTATGTTGATGTCAAGAAGAGGAATGCAAATGATGGCTTGCTGCTGGTTTCTGAGTAGGTAGTATGAGGAATTTAATTGCCACATAGCAGGTGCATATTATGGTTTTAAAATGAAAATGGACATAATTGTATTTACAAGATTTAGTATGCCTTTGCTTCATAGTAATATTGAAAAAAATCCTGTTAGAATGTATATGAATTAAAAATAAATTTGACAATTATTTTGCAATAATGTGTATTTTGGAGTGGGGCTAATTGATGTACTCATCATTGGCTATGACTCAGAATGTATGGTCCACATCTGAGCTGTTTCTCCTGCCCAGTATAGCACTTTGTTTCTGAGAATAAGAGATCTGTTTTTCAGGGCCTTTTTTTTTTTTTATTTTTGGATCGTTTTCACAAAAATGTACCCTCAAAAATGCAGTCATCTCTACAAACATGCAGTTAAGTATGGAAAAATATCCTCTTTCCTTGCAATTACCTTTATATTTGACAGCTGGAAAAAACCAAACAGTTGTATATGCTGTTGCACCTTTTGTGATTTAGTTCATACTTCTGGAAAAGTTGACCTTTACTATATCTTCATATTTGCATCTTCTGATATTATTTTTGACTCACTAGAGTCAATGAGGGTGTGTCAACAATGTTAGTGTTTGTTTGCAATGACCTTTACCGAGATAATGCTGTAAATTTTTTTAGATTTTTGTATTGATGCAGTATACAGGGCTATATACTTGTCAACACATATTTTCTGTAGATACGCTGCTCAGCTATAGCACCCTTTAACCATAGTTCCTTTCTTACAGTGCTCTGCCTTGAATGTCATCCTGTGTCATCTGTGAAATTCTATTTAGATTGACCGGGAGAATTAGCAAAGTTGAGTGTTGACATTGCTATACACTGGTGAAAATGATTTCTCCATTCTGACCTCATGACATTGTAGCTACATTCTGGACAAATGCAGATGTGCTCACCTGTGATTAAAGAGCAGCCAATCTTCTGTCTTCTTGTTTTTTTTTTTTTTCAATGCTTTTAATTTTTAACTTTGAAATTTCCCCTGTCATCCAAGATTACTTTTATTTTTATTTTTTTGCCTTTTGCCTTAAATGGTTTTATAGTTTTCATCAAGCCTTTTCATGTTCTTTCAGTCTTCTTACATCGTACTTCCCATTTCCTGTTGCAGTGCAAGCTGTCTTGGACTGTTACCATCATAGTTCCTTCCCCATGGAGTAATCTTAAACTGTGGTGCTACAAATAGCATAAAACAGCTGGAAACGATTTCTAGGAAGCTAAGCCTATGAAAAGAGACTGCTCAAAAGACCAGAAAATTGCCTTATAACAAGGGAATTTCATAAAAGGGTATTAAAAAGAAAATAATACCTATCAGCTGCCAACAAGCATTATTTATAAAATGTCAGCATGCTTTCAGAATATATATGTTCAAGGACACGTGATAAAATTAGAAAATAAAGGTGTAAGAACCTGAATACAGGACATCTTGTTTTGCATTCAGAACTCCTGCTGGAGCATATTCCATGAGTAGAGTGAGCACCACTGCAATTTTTTAATAGTTTGACTGAAATATTTCTATATGTATGTATGAAAGTAGAGTTGAGTGTATGGTTATATATTCTATACCATCACATATGAAGAATTGACATATTTATCCTTAAGTTAAGTCTGTGAGGGTTATGGAGTGTATCATCAGACCTCTTCCAATTCCCCTGCTGGACACAGTGATAGAATTGACTTTCTCATATGCTTAGTGATGTGCTGTGCAAATAATGATTTAAACACTAAGTATGTTTTAGCCGCTAGGCCTGATACATACTTCATGGCTAAGATAGTTCTTGTAGTTCACAAAAAGATGTTGTGGCCATGTTGACTGAGTGAAATGGTGAAGATAAACCAAAAAGCATATCCTACTTTGCTCACTTACAGACTTCTGTAGGGCCATCCTTCAGATAGGATTATTACATTTTTTGTCCTGGCAGAATCTGATCTAGCTGTTTTTGAAAAGTCTTACTGATTTCTTATCTGCTGTAGCACCTGATCCTAACATATAGACTGAATCTTCCTCATTACTATTATGCTTCCTTCTTCTTCCTCTTGTCCTATCTGTCGTTGACATGTTTTCTGCCTTCTGAAGCAAAGTACACTGCAGAAGACTTTTGCCGGGACCCATTTAGCCTGCTTGCCCTTGAGAGGAAGGTGCTGAATTCTTTAAATTTTTCATCAAAAGTCTTTTTTTTTTTTTAATTTCTTTCTATCATCTCAGCTATCTTCCACATATTTTAGACTTCTCTTTGATTCCATTAGATTGTTTTCTGTCTTAAAAGAACTTTTGTTTGATTATTTAAAAATAAAGTTTTCTGAGCAAGATTGCAATAACACACTGCTTATTTTGGGCTATTTATTGTTCCAAAGATGGTTTTACTTTACTGAGTAAAGGGTAGGTGAAAAGCAAAGCACTCAAGCTATTTCTGCAGTACTTTTTCTATGGGCCCAGCAAGCAGACAAAGTAATCTTTTCTATGAAGGATGCATTACAAAATTTGCAAGGTGCATTTTAATACAAAGTTGAATACTATTTCTTTTTCCTAATTTCAATAGAAACTGTCACTGTCTTCAACAGGTACCATTACAGTGCAGAAATCGAATTTAGATTTAGTTACCTTCTACATTATATTTCCAGAACACCAAATACTATGAGGCAGAAGCACTGAGAGGCAGTAAATGAAGTGGTTTGTGCAAATATAAATGGACTCTGCTTTCACTGTGTAATGAGAAGTTATTTTTTGTAATTATTTCTATTTCTCTTCTTCCTGTCTATGTCTTTTATGGCCTGTAATCTAGAAATGCATGAAGAGAGAAGTCAGCTTCTCTAGCCAACTTTAATGTATCCTGGTACTTTCAGTTCTTTAAAAATTAGGGAATACATTTCAGATCGGATCTGGGGAAAATGTCAAGCTGACTGAGTATATAAAACATTGATGTAGCATGTTCACTGTCACTAATTCCCCTAGAAAGGCAAGCTAACATGTGATAGATGTCCTTAGCTTTTATTTAACCCTGACACACTCTTAGGGGAGAGAAGTCAGTTAAACAGTTCTAACATATATGTGGCTGTGGCCTTCACGTTTTAAACAGAGGCATTACTACTGGTCCAGGTAAAGGATGTTTTAACTTGAACCGTGTCATTTGAAGTTGTCATAAATAGAGATCTTGCATGAAGTCCCCCCAGATTCCTTCATTGACTTTCTCCTTCCTATCATTTCCTCTCTTTTCCTCTGAAAATAGGCAGGTAGCTGCCTCTGCTCATTACAGTTAAAGCAGAGGAAGCAAAGATGCTCTGGGTAGACTCTGTGTATCTATTGCAATATGCGCTGCACAGCCCAGGCTGGCAGCTGGCTTGTTTAATTCTTTGGGCAGCTTCTTGTTAGGGCACTCCAAGAGCATGTGGCACTGACCCATCAATATCCTCAGCGACCTTCTCAAGAGGAGGGAGCAGCATTGCCAGGAAGGGCACCATTCTCCCTTGTAAACCTTCTGCATGAAGCTTATACATGCCATTAAAACACATAGTGCTGGAATATGTTTGTCTCTTTCCAACCCTTGGGCAATTCAATTATATTCCCTTAAATTAGCAAATAATTACTATCTCTGAATAACATGTTCAAGCTGATTTTTTTTTTTACAAGGCAGGAGGGTAGAAATAATATCAAGACATTATAACAGACTGTTTCAGGATTATTGTGAACTTGCTGTTGTTAGACTCTTCACTTAATTGTACCTAATATCTTCACTAATATTTGTGGAAAACAACAGTAAAACTCAGCTCTTGATCTCCTGATCTGCACACATCTCGCTCCTCTTGCAGTGTTCTCCTAAGTACTGCAGTCATCTTTATTTATTGAAGAGGGAGTTTGCCCACTGTTACTGAAATTCAGAGAACAGCTCAGACTTGACTGCCAGGAAAAAATCAGCACTTGCATTTTTGCTTTTCCATGCTCCGTTCTTTGCAATCAATGAAAATAACTGTCTAAATTGAATGGAGGGATTCCTTTATTTTTTAAGAAAGGTAGGAAGTAAAATATTGATCAATGGTGATAGCAAAAAGACAGATCCTCTATGTGAAGTTTGCCATTTTGATATTCAGATTATTCCCACATCCAAGTGGGAAACAAGCAAACACACAACCCCATAAATTTTCAGCTTATTTCAGACTCTATCATTCATCTCGAGCAAAGGAGAGTATTATCACTCCTAGCTCACATCAGTCCTGGAGTCTCTTCCCAGCAGGTGGTAACAGTTTCATTCTTCATAGAAAGATTTGCCAGCTGTTTAGCAGTGCACAGTACAGCACACTTGGGGATAGGATAGGAGAGAAGAAGCAAAACTGTGTGTACCTGAAGCTACAAAAAGGGTCTTGCAAAATGTGGAGGGAAGAGATGGTTATGATCTAGCATTTCTTTCACTTACAACAATCAGCCTTTGTGAAGAGAAAGGCTCCATAACATAAAAAGAGTCTACATGCTTTGTCTCAAGTCATCACATTTGTCTTTCCTCCTTATGCAGGTGAACCAGATCTTTTCTACCACCAGGCAACTCTATCCCTCTGCTGATGGATGAGATTGGGTTTAGCCCTTGTTGTGCCACATTTCATACTCAGTAAGGCACAGTTTGCCTTTAGAGACTGATTACCTTGCAGGGAGGAAGGGCAGCTTAACTTCAGTGTTGGTGTTTTGCTAGAGGCTTGTCATGGGCTTGCCATCAGCTGGGCTTAGCTTCCCTGCCCTGTTCTCTCTTGTGACTATTTTTGCTGTCTATGTCGCTTGCAGTATAATCTTCACACCTAAGCTGTTTTGGACCATGCACGGTGGTTGGCACGCTGTGGACAAAATCGGGAATGGCCTTGTTCATCTAGCAACATGGCAGTGTTTTCTCTTTGATGGCAAGCAGACCTGTCTGAGAGACAGGATTTTTGCATCCAGTGCATCATTCAGATCAGATTCCACTAAAAATCAGTATCAGGGAACAATCTCAGAGATGAAGCTATGAAAGTCTGGATACTAACTTTCTTATATTCAGGAGCTTTCAGATGTTTACTTAGCTTTGACTTCATATATTCTTTAGTTTTGGCAGTATTTCTGCAGAGAGAAACTTGGATTTTGTAGTGCTCCCTACCTTATTCCTTACAAGGTTCCCTGTATCTTCCTATACATTAACTTTTAGATTTGCTATAGGCCAAGGAAAAAAAGAAATCTTATGAGAGCCATTTATCAAGGTATCAGCAGAACCAGACTGAGCAGCTGTGTCAAAGCTTTTCAAAAAGAAGGAAAACAGGGAGAAACCTGAGGAAAGAAGCGATTTGCAGTCCTGGAAATTAAGGTAGATCTAGGTGGAGAGGCCATTTGGGCCTCTCATTCAAGATGAGAGCTGCACTGGGGAGCAGGTGGCTCTTGGAGACGCTTGGGACCAAAGGAGCAGGTCTGCAGCTGAGGAATAGATGTCACCGTGAGAAGCTTGCTTTCTAAACCAAACAATGCTAGACGTTTGATTTCACTGCTGTGAAAATACTGTAGCATTAAAAAAAAGTAAAAGAACAAAGCCCCTGAACCTTGAGCTAGTTTCAAGCTATCTGGTTTAGCTGGCATTGCCACAAAGACCAGACAGACTTCCTCTTCGGCCGCTTGTTGAGGTTTTCAGCTAAGCTTCATGCTGTGGTGATCTCCTGCAGAGAGTACCTGGCTTGTTAGCTCAAAACTGTCTCTAGGTGTTTGCAGCCATGGCTCTGCTAGCACCTCTTGTGCTGTTGGATGTTGGAAATTCACCTAGCAGGGGAGAAAAAGCAGCAAATTATGGGACAGCTAATGAAAACAATATTCCATGCCATGAAATGGCATTTGTACTGGCCTTCATGATCTCCAAGATCTGCAGATCTCTACCAGGTTATGCCTGTATTCGTCCTCAGCCCATTCAGTATTTTCAACGGGTGTTTGCAAGTATTACAGTCAACCTGAAATTCCCGTTTAGAGAGTGCAGTATGTCACTGAAAGCTCTTAAAATATACTTAAAGAGAGCGAAAGTACCTTCTCTGATTTTGGAATATTTATATGACACACTCTTCAGGGTTTTTTTTGTTTGCTTGTTTTTTGAAAAATGTATCAGTCTTTTTTTTTGTAACTTCATGGAGAGGGAGAGCATTTGGTCTGTTTATTTCTTTTATATTTAAATAAGATGTAAATGGAATATAACTCAATTTTAATTTCGAACTGTTGCATAGTTTGGGATCTTTTTTTATTTTCATTTAATGCAATGGAAAAAGAAAAATGTATGCATGTAATATAAAGTTGAATAGCCTAAACTTTTCTGAATCACTCTTCCATGTTTGTTTTTCTCAGAACTATGGATTTTGAAGGGTATTGCAGAGGCCTAACTTTAATAATCTATCTGCCTTTCCTATAAATCATGTTGAGTATTTGATTATAAGTTTGTGGCTTGAAATTATTTGCCAGTAAAGACTGTTATTCTTCTTTCCTCCTCACTTTTTTTTCTGCAATTTTTTGAATCCATCACTTTCCAACTGTGAATATATGAAATAGCGGGAGGTGTATGAAATAGTCACAACAAGAACAGAAATGACTTGAAGTGGTGGGAGCCTTTATTTGCATTTCATTAAAAAAGCTAAAATTATGTATCTCATTTTTTGCATTCAAAAATTCATCCGCTATTTATGAAAAAATAGATAAGACAGATAGAAGAAGCTTCATTCAGAGAGAAAAAACAGCTGAAAAACATTCGTGTTTCATGTCTGAAATCCCATTCTATTGTTTAAGATAAATGTGCCAGAGAAATTGAACAACTACAGAAAGTATTTTAACTGGGCAGAGAGAATATGAGTCAGATAGGGCGTTCTTGGATTATTTTCTTGGGCTGTCTGTGCATTTTATTTGCATTTCCTCTCAATCAATAATAAAAACATGTGTCTTAAAAGTCCTTGGAATGTGTAGCAGGATCCTTTATGGAAAGAGCTTTCTTGTTGTTGATTTATTGCTCTCTAGTTTTAAAGAGCTTTTCATTTCCTCGGTTTATCTTCTAGCATATGTATCCAGTCAGTTTTCAGGGTTGCTGGGCTGCAGTCTGTATTTCTGTGTTTGCAGAATCTTTTAGTGCATCTCCTCATGGCTTCAGGCTTTCTTCGTGATTCAAACACCTTGTTTTTTTGCAATCCAGACATGTCTTCCCTCCTTTCTTCTTGATTATGCTTGCAGAGTCTTCAGTATCTTTAGCAGAAAGCTACTGGTAACCCTACTTGGATCCCCCAAACCACTTTTCCTTTTCTGATTCTTCTTATTTTTAATTTTTTTTTAAATTTGAATTTGAAAGCAGAGAACATTCTTCTTTGAGTATCTTTGAACCTTACGTGTTGCAGAGACTGAGCAAAAGCATGGCAAAGATCTTTAAATGAAAAATGTAATAGTATGCATTTTATACTGCTAATACCTCACAAGGCTGTAGAGTGTAAATCGTAGTCACCGTTGCTCTCTATTTTTCTCATGCAGGCTGGATTGCCATGTTGGGAGCTATCTGGCTGCTAGTGTTAGCAGACATCCATGATTTTGAGATGATATTAAACAGAGTTGAATGGGCAACGCTTCTTTTCTTTGCAGCATTATTTGTTCTCATGGAGGTAAGATTCTGTGATTCCTATGGTTCGAACAGTTAGAATCAGCTTAAAACATGAGGTATGAGGGCAGAGGTTCAGTAACTTTGGAATACTAAAGTTACAGTCATGCTGCTATAGTCATAGAAGTACAAAGTTGGCTGGATCTCTTTCTTGCATTTTTCAATATAAACTTGGCCTCATTGTCTCTCCCCCTGCTAGAGAGGCTACATAGAGCTGATACAGTCATTTTCCATAGGCAGAATTTTAGCTTCCAGGTATGTGCATGGTCCGTGTGAGCAAACAGATTATACGTATTTATATGTTACTTAATGTAGTATAGTGTATGTTAATATAGTATAGTATGTTAATATAGTATAGCATATGTTACTGTGACTTAGACATGAAATGGGATGGGAAGAAAAAAAAGAACAAGAATAAACCATAGATTAAAAATGTTGATTACGCTTTCTGCTACATGCTGATTGTTAAATGACCTGGGAGATTTCATGTGAAGTTCATTTGAGAGGATGATACCATGGAATTTCTATTTGCGATTGCATTTTGAAATGTAATTTGCTATTCAAGAAACTTAGCTATCTTAGCATGTTGTTTCCTTGTGTTTATCTGTTATCCAACAGGCTATTGGAGTCAACCAGTCAGCCATGTTTATATCTATTTTACTCTCTATTTGATATTTTTGTATATACTGAGTGGATCTATTTTTACCCCAAATTAGTATTTTTGTTTTGTATGGATACCCACACTTACCTGTCAGCAAGGTTACTAGGTGTTGCATAGAGTCTTATTTTCCAGTTGCTATCTGCTTGGATTAAATTATGTGATTAAGTTGTAGAAACACGACTAATAGAACCAGAGTAGCCACTACTGCTTCCATGGATAGTGAACGCCTGAATGAGCAGTATGGGAACAGCCTGCAATCACCAATTTGCTAGCACAGCCTGTTCTTTCCCCACCAGCTCCCTGCCCCCCTCCCCCGCAAAAAAAAACCAAAAACAAAACCCAAAACAAAACCCTGCAAAGAACACCAGATTTTTACATTTATTGGAAGGAAGGAAGGAAGGAAGGAAGGAAGGAAGGAAGGAAGGAAGGAAGGAAGGAAGGAAGGACGGAAGGACGGAAG
>JAWLRI010000144.1:3786066-3827285 GCA_034781795.1 Crypturellus tataupa
TGCAGGGGGGTTGGACTAGATGACCTCTAGAGGTCCCTTCCAACCTTAGGCATTCTGTGACTCTATGATTCTATGATTCTATATTCCTATGGTATTTTAGTTTGGTTATCTTGGTGCTATTGTGTGGGATTATACTGAAAAAATAGCAAAAATCAGATTAGTTCACTATTTCAAGTACATTTCAGTTCAAGACTGTGTTGGCCAAATTCTTCTTCTCTCTAGACAAATCTATTGTCAATGCAGAATGGAATCCAGGTACATTAGTAGCCAGATGGAAATCTGTGCAAAGAGGTCAGAACATAGTAGGTACTTTATACTACAAAAGATGTTCCAGAAAGATAATAGCAAGTATGTAAAAGATGGAATGAGTTTCTGAAGGGATTTAGGTCATCACAGGTTGATTAATCTTACTGTTTCTGTCTGGGTGAAATTTTGGTTTGTGCTGAACTAAAATAAAGCACTGCAGCTGCACAAGACCAGAACTTGTGAACTAGCTAAATAATCCTAAAAATAGATTTCTTCCATCCTTACATCTAGAATGCATTATGCAAAATAGAATATATTCTTATCTAGTGTAGCATTAATGAGAAATATATTTTAGCATGTTAATATTAATTCTTAATAAAACAGATAGGCCTTAATCAGTCCCTCTATATGATATTTATGAAGACATAGGTATGTGGGAGCTGCCTAAGAACAACCTACAAAATGTTACATCCATAAACAGTTCATAAACCAGGAGCTCAGTTCTGTTCCACACATCATAATTCCTGAATGGAAAAGCTTTTTTCAGATTGGCCAGTGAGTCTGAAGTGTGTGTAGGAAGTATATGGTGAATTACTCTGTGCCACTTTATGTGTTTTCCCGCTTAACCCTTTGATCTTTTCCCTGTTTTGGGGAAGGCTGAACTCACAATGGCATGCCTTAACAGGTGGAGCTGTTCATTTTTAAGGCTTTTTTTTTTTTCTAGTCATTGTCACTGGCATTTTTCATTGTCATCTAAATAGCCATGGATTTCTGCCCTTACACAGTTAGGTGGCATGATTTTATTACCAGCACACTCTTTAGTTTAATTGACTTGCTTTATCAGCTGCATATGTTAGAACCATCTGTTTGTATTTTTCTTTTATTACTGAAACTAAAAATATAGCCATAGTAAATCCTTGTTTTAGCTGAGTTTAAATACTATTTCCTCCATATAGTGCAACAAACAATTTCCATTAACCACCTGGCTGTCAAGGTGACTTCATCTCTGACAAATTTCTTTTCTTAGAACTCAGATAATTTTTGGTCTGCTCTTTATTGCCTTTAAAACTGTCAGAGGCTTTTCTTCTGCAGTACTTTTTCCCAGACATCTCATGTTATCAGTGCCAGTTTTGTTCTGTTTTGCCTTCTGCCCTACTGGAGTTATTTCTATGTCTTGCATTTCAATGCTTGATAAATGTGTAAGACTGAGCTCTAGCAGTCTCCAGAGACAGACTGTTCTTAGTGAAAACATCAGCAATTTGGGAAATCACAAATAGCAAATAACTTTTTTTTCCCCCTGTGAATCTGCATTTTCTGCAGTTTTCATAGAAGGCATATTTACCTTGTGTAATTCTTTGGAAAATGTGTGCCATGAGATCCCATGTTGTAGAACAGTAGTGTGCCCCTAAAATAAAGATAAAAATGTCTCTTCCATTGTCATTTTGAGTGAATTGACATGCTGGTGACTTCTGATACCAGTACAGGATATAAACGGAATGCCCAGCCAAGTGGTTCATCTTATATGAGGGCAGTGCGTAATTACATTTACAAGGATAATGCTTAGGCAGCAGAAGTAGCTGGGAGGGCTCCTCAATGTTGTCCTTCCTCTTCAGGCTTCTCCCTGAATTGTATTTCAGAAGAGGGTTTTCACAGTTCAAAAGAGAGCTCCTCCTTCTTGATGGCACTGCCTGGTGTCATTCTTACGACAATGCTCACAAGAAGGTTTTATCATAAACATAGATGAATAGGAAAAAGGTCCTGATTTAATGTGTCTGTTGGTGAAAAGGAGTCTTGGAAAAGAAGGCTGTGACAGCAGGATGTGAATAAGCTACCTGTTTATAGCTGTACCTATATATTACCAATAATATATATTTTTTTATGTATCAGAGAGAAGTGAATGCAAAATATTCAATGCCCTCTATTCCAGCTGCAGCCAATCAGCACTGGAAAGAACATGGCTTGCAAGATGTCATGTAGATTCCTCTCTGCAAAACAGAGTTGAGATGTGTAACCCTCATCATATCTCTCCTCCTTTGACAAGAAGGGCTGCACACCACAATATAAGAGCAAGGATTGTGTGCAATAGAACTTGTGGTTAAAACTGACACTGTTCTGGAAAATAAGTAAGTTAGTGGTAATTGGTGTAGAGAATTCCAGTCTAAAATCTTTTTCTCTTTGTCAAAATCTTCAGTTAAGTTTAAAATGGACCTTCCTTTGTTTTCAGTCATTACACCTTGTGTAAATTTTCAGTGTTTAATATCCTAGAAAGTTTTGAGAAGAAATGCATTGTCTTGTAAAGTCATGTTTCTTGAATCTGATTTAATTTCTAATATAATTAATTTTGATAGATCCTATTTTCTAAGGTAGCTGGGTAATTAACAATTGCAATAAAAATCCTATCCATTTTTAAAAGCTTGTGAATCTGATATAACATTATAATCAATATGGAAGATGAAAATATATAATTTTTATTTTTGTAACACATCATATATCCTTTCTCAATATATGACATAAACACTTGCTTCATGAGGACTGATTTTTATTAGGACATTTATCTTATATTAGGACATAGACAAATGTGCCGGCATCTGTAGACGTTTGTGCTGTTCTATGTGTGTCAGATTAGATCCTATGTTTATAATACACACAACGCATTTAAAGAATCAAGATTAGTGGTTAGCATCTTTCTATATCAAGTCTTTGAGTCCTTTTCTAAGTACAGTTATTATCTTCTGTAGTTGTGTTCTTATGCTTTTGTACCTGGAGGAAGGAAGTCTTAGTACTGAGCGGTTGAGGGGTATTTGGCTTTGCTCTGTTGAACTACATGGCACATTTTATCTATCTAAATCCTGTCAGTCAAGCATCAATGTAAGCTGATTTAAAAATATTGAACTATTCAGCAAAGTCAGCAGTTTTTCTAGGAACTAGAAAAGGCAGAGCTTTCTCCTCTGTGAGAGCATTAAAATAAAGGGTATAAGAAATAAATATTCTTTTCCTGATGAGATATTATTCTCCTGCTAACATGGATAAGAGTTCTGTTTATGTATCTGAAAAAGGAATAATGAAGGAATTACAAAGTTTCATAAACTTTAACTACTACTTTTTGTCTCTGTTGAGGGACAGTGCTTAGTAAAACTATGAAGAAAGCTTCATTCCAAGTAAGTTAAATCAATATAGAGACCACATTTGTACGATACATACTTCAGCCAAACATATCCCAGTGTGCGAGGTATCGTAGCTTGGTTTTCTTTCAGCGCTCTGTAAATGCTTACAGTTTGAATCAGAAGGAGCTATAGAACCAATTTACTTTTTCAAAAGCATTGAAGCCTACAGTGGAAAGTTTCCTTCTAATCCTTTTATATTTCACATTTCAGTTCTTAATACTCAGGTGAATTATAGCAGTACCTGAACCTGAGATCTGAGGTACTGACAGTGCAGAAGTGCTGTCAAACACATAATTGCATGAACAAATGTGACAGAGGATGTTGAAGGTTATTTCAGGGAAAGCAGAGAGACAGGTTCAGTTGCAACTGATCCTATGCAAAGTGTATCTATTTAAGAGAATGACACTCAAGCCAGGAGAGTCATCCGTTGTTTTAATTGCTTGCAGCCTATATTCAGGAGCTCTTGCTGATGATCAAGAGTCTTGATTCTTCATTGTCATTGGAGTGGGAAGATACTTAGGATGGAAGTGGGAACAATGTGTTTGTATCATGCCTACTTTTAGATCCAAGCATTAGACACCAGTGACTTCTGATGAGCCAGCGGAATATATTTGCCACCCAGGATAAATCATCATGTTTGCAAAAAATATGCACTCTTAAGATCAATGAAATATTTCTGTCTGGAACACTGAAAACTTAATGTTTTCATCTTTTGTCTATTCTTTGTTCCATTTTATTCAAAATGGAAACGGGAAAGGAGCATTCCGTGTTAGAAATTTCTTTTCAAAGAATACATAAATACTTAATGTAACTTCAAGTGTGTGACAGAAGTCTATAGGATTTCCACCCCCGTTTATGACTTACAGCAGTTGTTCTCTGGTAGGGATGAATTTCTTCAAGTAGCAGAAAAGTCCAAATTACGTGATACAATATAAAAAGGCAATATATATATGTATTGCTAAGACATTTTCTGGTGTCTCTCTTGTTGCAAAAGCAACCATTTATGGAAGCAGAGATTACTGACCTAGCTCTGCAGTTTCTCAATGCACCTACGAAGACGACATCACTGATGATAATTTTTAAAGAGATGACTAATTATTATGAAGGACTTTAAAAACATTTCACAGTATTTCTAAATGGAATAAAATCAGTGTTACAACAAGGAAATAATGATAAAGACTGCTGAGGTCAACTGAGTATTTGGGCTTCTAAAAAACTTTGCAGAGTTTAAAAATTGAGATGTGTGGATCTAAACACATTATGGAACTGCACGCTCTTTTGAAATATTGTGATACCTTTTTGTGTTGGAAGGTAGAGTGAGTGATTTTCTTTCTGGGAGTTTCTTTGGCTTACATGAGCAGGGATTATGGGTCACTGAAAGCCCAGGTTGTTAAGCTCCTTCAGTAAATGTAAGCCCATATTTTCTGAAGGGAGTAGTGTGTCTATCCAGCTACAAATACCTAGCAGGCAGTTGGATGACTGACACGTCTGCATCGGATCTGTCCCTGCTTCCGCTGTCCTTGGTATTGCTGTAATTAGGGAGGAGGCCCCGGAGCGCCATGGAGGTCTGCTTTCCACATGGCCTTCACTCAGGGGGTGTGTGATAATGGTATTACACTGTGCTCTTGGGATCTGGCTGGCAGCAACTTTAGGATTGACCCTCAATAGCAAGAAAATAGGATTAACATCTGTGTTTGCTAGGAAGAGCATTGGCACAAGAAGGAGTCTAATTTAAAAAGTGCTGCTAGTCTGCCCAGTTCAGGAGGGTGTCCTGCAGTGAGAGAATTGCTGCTAATAATTCAGAGGAACTTGTCACGGAACGAGTGGTGGTGGGACTGAGTGACACAATGCACCTCACTCGCGTGGAAGAAATAGTTACAGGTTTTATTGATAATGACAATGGTTTCACAAGATTCTGTGACAAGGTCACTTATTATTTACAGCATGGATGTTCAAGATACACACAGAATTACGAAGTTCACCCTCCTGTTGGATCACGAGGTTCAGATTGGACCCCCTTGTTTTCCAAACTCCTCCTGAGAGGAGTCTGGATGAGGCTTCATCCAATCCTAGTCCCAGACCTGGTCAATGGTTTATGGCTGAGGGATTTGTGCACAGTTACAAAGTCAAGTTTACAAGCTCAGAAAGAGAGCGTGCTATAGTCACTTACCACGAATCCGTAGTGGCAAGGATCTCTCAACCCTGCTCAAGGGGAGATTCCGACCTGCAGCCTGCTGTGATGCAAGGAGAGCTCAACAGGCTCTTTTGCTGTCCCCATATTTATGGAATAAGATGATTGATTTCTTATAATCATTCTTTCAATTCAGAAATGACTGTTGGCTGGTGTACATAGAATTAGCCTTATCTTCCCATCAGGATGCAGCCATCAGGATTATTACTTGTGGTTAATATCTGAGTGGGGGAAAAAGTCAGGGAGGCAACTACCAACCTCAGGTAATGTGGTATTAACATCTGAATAGGGCTACATGTGAGAAGTCAGGTTGAGCTGGGGAAGGAGCACATCCATCGCAGAACTAAGTAATTGTTTTTGGTGCTCTGATCAAAATTACGTAGAAGGAAAATGCTTTGCTTAGAGATTGTTTCTAGGATTTCAGTACTTATATTTATTTTCAAACAATGCCTTTTTCAACTTAAAAGCAAATAAATTTAGACATAACTGTAGTTTGAATTGTGTAACATTCTGGCAATGTTGGCTTGAGAGAGGCAAAATTTGTGGGGAGAAAGGAAATCTTTCACGATGATGTTTCATGGCACATCCAGACAAGATGTTAGGCATGCTTACTCATCTGGTCTTAAACAAAAGCAGAGATCTTTAAGCAACATACAATTCAGAAATGTTTTTTAAATACTAACTTAAATGTTAATCAATTAAAGAATTTAAGAGGGTTCATTAGTACCAATGCCAGGAGGAAGGGGGAAAGGAAAGTTTGTAATTTTTCATAAAGCCTGTGTATTACTCCTTACCAGAAAAATCCCACAGTTAATAAAGGTGATCATCACTCATATATCAAAGTGAGAACATTTTTTTAAGGAAGCAGCTGCTCCATCTCAGAGATCATAACCCTTAAGGCAGACTTGTGAAATACAGTCAATGACAAACTGTAGGATTAGAAGTCTTTGCTCTATTCACTGCTAAAAATTCCAAACTCAGAAAAAACATTAATTTCAAGGTATATCACAGTAATTTCCACACCTTCCTTCCTGTTCAACCCTTCACTATTTCAGGTTACTTATTTGTTCTCTCTCTCCTTTGGTCCCATAGACCTCTTGTGCACATTAAGAGCAGGTTAGGAATATTATCACCTCTCCACTTGCTAACATCCCTCTCTGTTGCACAGGTATTATTTCACCCTTTCTTTCAAAGTAAGTGGTTACACAGTTAGGTTGAACTGAAAACAGTTGTTCCCAAACTGCTTTTTAATGGGAAGATTGAAAGCTTCTGATTTAGATCTGATGCTACTAGAAAGCCTGCCTGCTGTATTTTTGACTCCTATACCAATTGGTCTGATGAAGCCCATTATTTCTCTCTGTAAATGTCATTTGATTTTTTTGCAGGGTTTTGTTTTAATTTTATTTGCTAAAATGATTAATTGATAATCTTAAAACTTTGTAAGTATTTCCCAGTGAACAAGTTCTGAATTTGCTGGCAAATAGATTAAAAATAAAATAAAAAAACCCTCAGTTTTGCTTACTAATTTAGAAGTCTGATGCATTAATTCTACTCTGCCCATTTTTTCCCTAACAGACCAGACACTTGATTCTAACAGGAATTCAGATTTTTTTTAGATAATGGCACATGATATGCAGCCATCTTGATTGTGAAGATCTAGAAGAATTTAGAAGTTTTACTTCCAGTTCCAGCAAGAGGAGGGAATAGGTCCCTTAATCTGTAAGAAATGGAAGGGAATTGGAGCCTAATCCGGGAGAATTCCCTGTTGAATTAGAAGAACCTTCTGGGAGGCAATCATAGGCTTAAGGGATCCCCAGTTTTATTAGCAATCTACCTGGCCCAGATAAAATGAGTATTTGTATAGGTATTACCCAGCTCAGCCCAATACTATGAATATCTTCTCTTTGGCATGTGGGATTAGTGCGGGCAGTGAGGAAAAATGAACCGAGAACAATAATACAACAGATAAATGCTTGTAAAGAGAAGACATAAGTTCTTCTTTGGACTGGCTAATGTGGTTTACTTGAATAAATTATATTTTTTATTATATATTTTTTAAACAGATTCCGGTGCTTCTCAACCTGAGTAAAGATCCTGATGTTAACCTCCCTATGAAGCCACTAATCTTTTCATTGGCCATGGGTGCCTGCCTTGGAGGTAAGAGATTACATGAGACAGAATAAATTTGAAATTATGACATTTATGAACTAGCGTAACATGCTTTTATTATGCAAATCAGAGAGAGGGCCTGATCCAGCTCCTTTTGAATTCAAAGGACTGCAGGATCAGGGTCCTCAGTACTGTCGGCTGCATACACTATAATAGGATTTTTGCAGTCAGTGTTTGAAGACTACATCTGCATAAAGCAAAAGCGCACAAAGAAACAGTCCAGATGGTGCTTAGAGGGTTTTGATCTTTTGTGAGAGAAAACACAAAGATACATTTAGCTTTCAGAACAGAGAGCCATCATTGCTTATTGAAAAGGACACGCAGAAAATTTGTAACAACTGAGATCTGAAGTCTACTGAAGTCACTGCGAGGTTTTCTTACAGAAATGGATTGAGGATCCATTCGCTGACCTATTTAGCATTTCTGTTCTAAGAAATATCACACTGAAATCTTTGGAAATGTGCCTCAGATAATGAAAGTGAATATCTAAGCACTCTTGATGTTAACTGGGATTTCTTACACTCTCTGTGGATCAGCACAAAACATATAGATGGATTTATTACTCCTTTAAATATAAAATATATTGAGAATCTACTATAAATATAAATATCTATGGTATAAATATAAAGAGGGTAATTTTTCATAAAGATTATGTATTACTCCACACTGAAAAATACCCCACAGTCAATAAAGGTCTCTCTATATTTTCCTGAGCCTATATTTATATTTTATTATTTTTATATATTTATACTTCATTATTTTTATATTTAATATTTTTATATTTATATTTTATTATTTATATTTTTATATTTTCCTGGTCCCATCTGTAAGTTTTTAATTACAAATGACATTAATATTAATACTGACTACTGAGCATTTTAGTATTAATTGTATTGTGCCAGGATATCTTAATACATGAATATTCAGATATTAGTTTAAATTATGTTTTTAGAGTGGATCCTAGTGTTCTATAGTGAAATTCTCCATCTTGAATTAAACACTCTACAAACAGTTTTGGTGAAGAGCAAGTACTGTTTTTGTTTGTTTGTTTTTTATTTTTTTTTAATGTAGGTAGGTGATTGCACTTTGCATCACCAAAGATGATGGTGAGGTAAGAGAGAGATTGAAGTTTGAGAGCATGTAGGAAGCGCAGGGCAATTTTTACCAAACAACTGTTATTTATTTTAGGATTTTTTTTTAGTCATTGTTTCTTATGATTGCAATGTAACTTCGTTCTGGAAAACTATTCCTCTTTAAAGCTAATGGTTTGTATAATAGGTATTTCTTTACATAGATCTTTTCCATTATCTCTTTCCAGCAAATCTCCATTATTTGCGTATCACCTAAGTCATGCAGATTTCATTAAACTTTTAGATATTAAAAAAAATATTAAAATTGGACAAATTATACTGACATATTCTGAGTGGGAGGCACTCTAGCGCTTTGGAAGCTTTACAAATTTCAGCTGATGTTCCTAAGTATCATTTATCTTTTTACCCAAATTCATTCAATGTGATTTGTTGAAGGATTCCTTGGATGTTAACAAAGAGACTTCAGAGTGCATAAAGTGTGAGAAAACAATAAAAATATAAATAGTACTTTGGAAATTATTTGAATTAAAGGCACTAAAGAGGCATAGAAAACACTCAGGTATTCAAAAAAGTTCCATATAAATATTCTGATAAAAAGTTGGAGGGTTATCACTATAAGAGAAAGATTGGCCTCTCAGCACAGTGCTGTTTTGGGCTAAAGCTGAGGGTATGCTGAGTGCTGTTTCAGCTCATAGGATGTATGGCCTGAAAACTGAGGTAGTGTTTCAGACTTTCCCATGTTAGAACTGAAAACTAATGAACAGCAGGTTGTTGTTAGAGCGCTGCCTGGATTATAAAAAGTGTGGAAAAGCTTTTTGTTTAAATGGCCTCACAGCACCTCTCCTCCCCATCTCAAAAAGAAAGTAGGGGAGTTGTTTTTTTTCTGAAAAAACTGTGCATGGCCTTTAAAAATTATCCATCCTATCAGTGCTGAAATGTTATGAAGAAATCTACAAGGTACGCTCATGTAAGATGTGGATGACAATTACATCAATATTCTCTGGTGCTTCAGGCAAAACATTGGATCTTATCACTGCTCATGCAATCAAAGAAATGTGGAAAACATTTTGCAGAAGGGAAAGATTTATGCAGAGATCAAATAATGCATTATAACTGTAAATTTCAAAGTTTACTGCACAATACATAGTTTCAGTCCTGGTAATTTAATAGTGTTTGTGTGGTTCATGGTAGATATTATTCGGTGCCTATGTGTCTATGAAGAAGTTTCACCTTTTGCGCATGTCTTGGAAAACGTGTTGAAACATTTAGTCCTGAGAAACTTCTGATGGATACCATTGTTTGGTTCAACTGTCAGAAAGTGCACAACCAATTTACACTACTCAGTTGAAAGATGGTAGGATGAGAAGAGATTGCAATTTTCTTTTATTGCTTTAGCCATTGTTCTGGAAATGAAGGAAGGACTAAATCAGTCCTAAGCAAGATGGAGAGACTCTTTGGCAGTATAGCTGCCCCCTCAACCAGGGTGATGCCTTGTCATCTTCAGCTGTGCCTCTGAAGGAGAGAGTTGCTGCTACTTAATTTTTCATGGTACTCAGCTCAGATAGAAGGAGTAACTAAGAGCAGTGTTAGATATTGTGTATATGCTTCTTTCTCTGGGAAATGTTTCTCTGGAAAGTGAAAAGGAAGGGAAAATCCTGTGACCTGATTAAAGAACTCAATGTCAGTGATGGCCATCGGTACTTTTTGAGGTGACGGTTACAATTCTGAAGTCTTTTTGTCTTCCCATGATGTTTACCATTTCTATTCTGGCTGAAGTTTTCTTGATTATTTCAGATCCATCTTGTGCATTTAAAAGTGAGTATGGTAACTTGTCAGTTTCAAGAATCTAGTTTGGGAAATTAAGCTTGTATTTTTCCCAGCTATCTTTAAGAGCCTAATTACGTTCCAAATTAGGAGTCTGGTTGCCCTTGGCTCCCTGATTGGTGATGGGAAGACAGGAGGCAGATGCCTATTTGTCCACTGAAAATGCCAGACTCTCTTGGCTGAGTACGTAGGAGCTGCTAACGTGCATAAACGAACTCGTAACTTCAGTAGCTGAGAGGAGTGCCCAAAGACAGGTGAAATGAATCTGGAGCTTGGGTCTCTCAGTTTACCAGCTCTTCTGAATATTGAATGACTCATGAGCTCATGTCTGTCTGGACAGTAATGGTCAGGGTGATTAAGTAATAGCTGGCAGAAATGTATTGCTCACGGGGATCTTTTATGTACTGTCAGTATCTCAGTTATCTTTTGATCACAAAGGGAAACAAAACAGGAAGTTGAACAGAAGTTAAAGGAAACAAACAAGGAATAAGTTCCCTTATATTTTTGTGGTGTTCTGACAATGGGCATCTATATTTGCACTACAGAAGAGGACTTTGAATAAAGCTTTATTCACTAGCACTTCCTTTTCTAGAACGCAATGAAATGTTGGTATCTCTTGGGATTGAGTTGGATATAGACCTCCCAGTGGGGTCTAGGCAATACTGCCTTGCAGTAGTGTCCTGTCTGCCCGGCAGTTTCAGAATGTGAGGAACTTTAACACATCACTTCTGTTGGCTCATAAGTTTTAAAATAATATGAAATACAAATTCAAATGATTTTGAGTGGGAGCACAGTTGGCAATGCATCTATTAATTAACAGTGCCCAATTGTGTAGAACTAGATTCTTTACTGAGCTGAAGAGGCTATAGCTAAGCTATTATTTGAAGAGATTTTTTTTTGCTGTGCTTTTTACATATAGTGTCTGAAGAGCTGGTATTTACCTGTCTTCTTTTTATCTCTCTCTCTTTTTTTTTTTCATAATTTATAAAATGTATGTTTGTAAGGAAAAGGCTTTTGTTAAAGTGTGACTGAATTCATATTTGAAAGTTTTGTACCCTCTCAGCTGTAAGTTGGTAGCATAAACAGGCACAAAATTATTTCTTTACTCTAGTGATTATTGCTGTGGTATGAGGGGATATTTTCTTTTGTTTATGTTACTGCATTATTTTTCCTGTCTGCTGATTTTTCTGGAGAACAACACCTGAAACTTGTCACTGTCACAATCCTACAGAAAGAGGCCATACTGGTGATGTGTATGCCAGGGGTATTCTGGCTCTGCAAGCTCTGCTGTAGGCTCTGATTTGAGAAGGAAGGTGCTGCAGGCAATTTTCTCCTATCTGTACAAGGTCAAAACCCAGGTGTGAATAAATTCCATTATCCACAAGACATTATCCCGATTACAGCTATTAAAATAGTGAAACCCACAGTGTATCCAGGCAGTTGGGTTTCTCTCAGTGGTTCAGCACTATAGCTGCTCTGTGTCTTGGCACCCCTCCTTACTTCCATGATGCAGATGGGCTCTTGCACAGAGGAGAATTACTGATTATTATTCTTGCTGGCCCTGCTCAATAAAATCCTTAAGAAGCTGTAAGGCATCAGACAAAATGAAGGTAGAAACTTTTAAACCTTGTTAAATTGCAAAACCAACCCTGATTCTTTGTGATAGGAGGGAAGAGTGCTAACCTTCAATAAAACATTTCTAAAATAATATTAGGAAAACTGCAATTGTGGATCATTTGGAGTTCCTTTGTAGTTAGGTTAACACACATCTTTCAATTTGAAAAAATCCAAAAATCATATTAACTTACTTAAAAACTGAATGGATGGGATAAAAACATAGCTGTTGTATATGAGTAATATTCAACTTTATTTTCTGTCTTAACTATTGTACTTTCTGTACTTTGAATGTGTAATTCGTTGAGAGAACATACTAAATTGAGCTTGAATCTAAGCAGAGCACTGATTTCAAAAGCTCCTCTTGTTTCAAAAGGTCCTACAAGTCTTTTAATGATGAGAAATCTTGAGGCTAAGTTTTACGTCTTGTAGGTGAGACAGCTCTGCTTCAGATGTTTTTTGTCTGTGCATAAACATCAAGTCATAATGCAAATCAAAGGATAGAACTAAAGAGATTGAGAGTGATTTGGGATCTTTCAAAAGAAAAAGAGTATTGCAGTTCTTGACTTTTAAAAGCAGATAAAACAAATAAGGAAATTTAGGAAATGTCTCAACTTTACTTTAAAGGTGTGAGTACATCTTTAATTGTATTATGCTTCTGAATTGTAGAGATAAATCTGAAAGAAAAATATAGCAGGTATTTTGTATTTCATGTACTAATATCTCATTACCTTTCTGAGTGTGCTTCTCATTGCTTCTACAATGATGGAAATTAGTAGGTCAGAACTTAACCTATGATGGTTGTCCAGTAAATGACAGTCCTACTCATTTTTTCTTAATGAAAGGCTCAATCCAGATATTTGGATAATTGAATGTTTTACTTTTTGTTATAGCATTAAGAACCACGTCATCAGATATAAATATAAGGAATCTTTCCTCTGTGCTGAAATTCGGGTGTCCAAACTGTTAAGTTTCTGGTTTCTGAAACAGAAATCCATCTGGCAGAAAGCCAGAATACCACCAGGGGAAAAATAAAAATAATTAAAAAAATGTTATTTTGCTTAGCTTTTTCACGACGTTCAGACTCCGGGCCATAACCTTTCACATATTTTAATATGCAATTCTACTTAAAACTCAGAAATGCTGTAAAGGTCTTGGGGTGGGAGGTAGGCTCATTACCTGATTCCCTGCGGCTAAAGGGGATTCTCTAATCTTTAAGATTTCTAAAGATAATTCTCTATAGCACAAAATATTTAGAGAAGAAAGTTGTGAATGTAAAATGATTCCAGCTAAAACTTGAAGTATGTTCATTTGACAGACACACCATTGTCTATGTTAAGGAAATATTATTAAAGGTCTGTTTCGTTTTAGGACACTAAGTTAGTATGGTGGCAAAAAAAACATACTGTATCATCTAGTCTGTTTTTCTAAGTAAGGCCATTTTTCTAAGCTTGAAGAGTTGTGTTGACAAGTTTGTATGTCTCCATATGTGTATTTTTAAGGGTAAGATATGCAGTATGTGAGATAAAAGATGCTATTTCAAGTCTATTTCACTGATAAGGATTTACAGTTTAGATAGTAAATCTCAGATGTAAAACTGGAAAGGAAGAGAAGCTACATGTAGTATACAGAGTTCTGTTCTACTTTGATATTGAAAAAGATTTTACACAGAACCTCAAGCATATTTGCATATTTGATGTTTAATGCTTGCATTACAGATGAATTTGAGATGTTTGCATTACTGGTTTTCCATTTTTTTGCATGAAATCCTTGTGTGCTATACAGTTTTGCAAATTAAAGATAGTATAATGATGTATCAGCACTTATAACAGTGATAACTTCTGAGACTCCTATAAACCATATGTATATTTTTGTTTAATTTTATTTACTTTGCACATTTACTTATCAGAAATTCCAGAAAGGGCTTCTTCTATTTTCAGAATAATAGAGAATCTTTAAACTCATGATGTTATCTGGTGAGTCACTGAGGCAAGAGGGTATGGAATGATCTGCACAGCTGTCAGCAGAGGAGATATATTCACTTCAACTGAAGAGAAGTACAGACGATCATACTTTCGTCCCTCTGCAGAAACCTTTCAGATAGTAGCCCCATCTTTTGGAAAACTAATGGCATATTCCTCCTTGCGGCAGGAATGTTGAATGGTGCAGCAGAGAGGAGGAAAAATAATTTCAGTCAGCAATATAACTGACAAAGTTATAACTATATTCCAAGCACAGGGAAGGTTTTCTTCCTCTGTCTGACACCAACAGCTACACTGTAGTCATACCCTGGATATTATTTGTACATATATTACTACATATGTGTAGTGCAGTTGCAGGGAGCACATCTAAACCACAGAGCAGTGCATGAGCAGGATTTAAAAATCATTTTAAGCCAGGCACTTTAACATAACTGCTAGGCTCCAATTGAAAGTCATGAATTAAGGCAGAATCTGAATTTAAAGCAGTGGATATTCTAAAATAACTGCATGGAAGGGCACTCTGTTTTTTTGAGAAATATTCACTTGTACTCAACGTCCTGGGTGTCTATCCATGGAATTATTTTGCAATATTTACTCCTTAGTAATGTCATGTGTGGAAATGCTGTGAAATTGAGCTGACATAGTTTTAGCTTCTGAATCCAAAAATGGACAGGAAAAAAAAAATGTGTAAACTGGATGTTGTGTACAGGACGAGTGAACAGAGTATGAGAGCACCCTGCTGGCACCATTCCCCTCCATACCAGTTTGCTTTATTCCTGTACTGGGTAACTAGCTTTACACAGGGAGTGATCATCTCAGATTTTGTTTGTTTGTTTGTTTGTTTTTCTTTTCCCTCAAATATCTCATTTTGGAAGAAGTTTATGAGTTTATTTATGTCATTAAAATAACATTTGCAGAGTATTTAGCAACCTGCCTTATTTATTTCACACTTCTATAAATAAAGTGACAAATTTAAGTTTCACCTTTTTCTTTCATAGCAAAAAGAAAGCAATAAGTATTCTGTAGTGCAATACTTAAAGTAACTGGTGGTTCAGGGTCATAAAAAAGTGAAATTCACCTAATTCATGTTCTTGGGCTTAATACAATTGGATTAACTTTTTGGAAAAGTGAAATCCAAAGTTTGATTCATCTTGTTTTTCCTATGAGCTCCATGTTGAGACATTTGTGCAGAACCATTGCAGTCAAAATATTTCCAAAGGGTAAAATTAAAAAATGCTTGGGTTATGTGATTGAAATCCTTTTGTAGGAATAATAGCTCTGTACTATAACCTATAACAATGGTCCATGAATTAACACAGACATTTTTCCCTTTGCTAAGTTTGAATTGTGGCTCCTAGTTATTTTAAGGACTGTTAATAGTTTAATTGGCTTTGATTCCACAGCTCTGTATTGACCACAAAGTTTAATTATCCAGTGCTTGTTAATATTACACATAAAATTTTTAAAAATATCAGTGGTACATATTTAGCAGCTGAATATCAACTGCTTTGTTTAATTAGGCAAATATTAATTAGTTTTGGGTGAAACAGAAAATTTCTGAAAGCTATGAGGGTGTCTCCTGTAAGCCTAATAAAAAGCATAGTTGTTCAATGTTCACTTCTATAGCCAGGTTTGTTACATTTGCTCACATTATGCTTTAGATAGAGAAATGGAATATCTTACGGAGAGGAAACCACACACCTAAGGCCACCTATATTTAATTATCAAAAGTTCACCAGATAGTGAGGGTTATGTTATGTTTTGTTTTGTTTGAAAGTAAATGGGAAGCCAGGACTTGACTTCCTTAAAATAAGTTTTACTTAAAGACTATAATGGGATGCTTTTATTATAGGAAAATGCTAGGCTGAGAAACCTCACCCTAAAATTATTCGTGCCTCAATATTCATGATAAATTCCTGGTTTCAGAGTGAGAGGAGCTGTTTGAGGCAAAAGAGTGCAAATACCTGCACCTGTGTAAAACTGCCCTGCAGAGGCATTTGTCCAAGGCTAGGGCAGATCTGTTTACATGGTTTGTGTTATGTGGTACTTTTCTCTTTTACTGGTGTTACAGGATGTTTTTCAGTTTCACCACTGAAAATAGCTGAATTAAAGAAGAAAGCATTTCTCTACTAGCGCATTGGTAAAGAACATCCTTTGCTCTGTAGTTGAAATGAAAACAAAGCAGAGTTTTCTCCTTCTTCTTTAGCTAGCCAGGGCAACAGGGAAAACAAAATGAAGAAGGAGTATCAACTAAGTACAAATGTAGATGTTACCCACTTGATGATGTCAGATCATGTGGAGGGAAAGTGAAGTGTAATAATCAGAACAAAATAAGACTTTTTGAGAAGCAATCTACCTTTAAGTTTGGTGACGCACTAGGTACTGTCTCTTTCTCTCTGAGAAAGATATGGTTTATGAAGGCTACTCATGCTCCACAAAATATCTTTATTAGACATAATCCATTCCCTTTGATGTCTCTGTGCTTTGAGTGATACTTACTAATCCTGCAAGTCACTTTGAGTGTGATTCTGGAGGCAAACATATGAGGAATGTTGCAAACTCAAGGGTGGGAACTAAGAGTACTTAGATATTACAGATAGACTGCTACCAAATAAAGATCAACAGCTCATGATGAGGTATAGAGTGAGGAGAAACACATTATTGATGCAAACTCTCACCCAAAAGAAAGCAAACTTTCTTGCTATATTTTTTTCTCCTATCACCAAGCTTGGGAGAACAAGACTTAATTAGTTCTCCCGGCATCGATTTCAGTGCTTGATTATTATGTATTATAGTTCCTTGGTTTAACTCAATTTGCTGATGAAGAGGATGCCCGAACCCAGCGGAGGTGTACTGGCTGTGGTATGTGGTATCCTGGGTTCTGAACTGACAGTCTTTAACAAATTGATGTAGCAGAGGGTAATAACCAAATAGTGGATTGTGAAGGAAAGGCACTCAGTAAATACAAGTGGTAGCACTAGACTGGAAGAAGCAGGGCTAGTGGAAACTGCAGGTCTCAAACCAGGCTTATGCAACCTTCTTACCATCGTCCTACTTATACCTCGAAGCCAAATGGAGAGAGAAAGCACATTTATATATTTGGCTTGTGTTTCTGGGTCTTTCTTGATAGACGCATTCTTGTCCAAAACAGTTGAATTTTTCCCTTTATCTGGATTCCGCTGCTCATTCCCTAAAGATATTCAAAGTAGCGTTCCTTGAGAAAGATGAGAAAGGTACTTAACGTTACCTTTTCCAGACAGAAATGGTAGAAGATTTTCTACTTTGCTTCTATAATGACTATGCAAAGCTAGGGCAGGTCCACAGGAGATTGAATGTGACCTATATAGAATCCTCTTTTGTTTTTGTGCCTGATTAGTAACTGCTTATTAAGTAGCATTTATAGATTTTCTGTGATCATACTTCAGAGTGAGCTTTTTTGCATATAAAGATGTTTCTTAATTTCATACTTGTAAATTACCACACCTTATTTGCATTGTAGTGCCTGCAGTGTTCCAAGAATAGAAACTAGAGTAGATACGCAGATATATGGTTCCTACCTCAAATGTACCACAAATTATTGATACTAGGAATAAAATATTTAATTCATTTTAAGTAATCTATTTGCTTGAAAACCATAGATCTTGTGATGATAAAGGGTGAATTACAGTAGGATCAAAATGGATGGTTACTGCAATTATATTTTTGATACAGTTCACCGTTGGGTTATTGCTTTTGAGCATGCAAACAAACAAATTAGAACCTTTTGAAGCATTAAGCTTCTTTACTCTTATGAATAACATGTGAAGATTTTGTGAAGTCCTGGAAGAAAACTTACCCTACATCTAGATCACCTTGAATTAATTTGATGTGCATATAGCTTTTCATGTGTGTTAATCTAGTCTTAAATTTTCTATGATTCAGACATCAAAAAGCTGCTATTTTACTTCCAAGCTGAATGCCTACCATGAAGACAGATCTTTGTGGGAGAAGAATCAGGAGTTTGCCACTATTGTTAATTGCAGCTCAGCTCTTTCAAACTTGCTAAGCTTATCGCTAATTAAACCGTGCACACACTCAGAACAAAAAGAAAAGCTGCTTCTTTCAGATAGCATTTGAAGTGGTGATTTCTCCTCATGTGAAATCTACTTAGGGAAATCAATTCACCGTGGCAGCAGAAACTCTTTCCATAGTGTTTCATTATGTAGAGGTATTACTAGAGCATGTGCAGTACAGAAGAGTGCTGGCTGTTTGGAGATCTTGGCTGTATCTAGTCACAACCATGAGACCGGTGTACTTTCAGACCTGCTTCTTTAATTTGAAGCCAGAGCTGTATTCCTTGCCTATGGTCATATTATCCCGATGTCTGATTGTGTTATATGCAGAGGAGAAATCTCTTATGAAATGTTTGGAGAATGTAGACTAGTGATTAGTTTGGGAATTGAAAATTCTGTAAGTATTCCTGCCCAAATTGTTTAGTGTACAACACATAATCTGTGTTGTATTGCCAGGTTTTTGCATTAAGCCAAACATGTGTTGCAACTTGCCCTTCCTATGGCTATCATGGTTATTCCATTATTAGAAAAAAAAAATAACAGGAATAAATTGGCTAGTGAAAAAGCTTAGGAGAAAAAGCTGCTGGTGGGTGTACGTAATGAACATGGCATGTTGTTTTGCTTTGGTGTGTTGCTCTCTGAAGGGGAACCCTCATAATTTGGTGAAGTTCCATGAATTAAGTTTTCCTATATATATATGAGATCTGTTGTGCTTTGGTAAGCACATTTTATATCTAAGATGAATGTTTTAACAGAAAAGTCTGAAACAGCCATCTTCCTCCATAGTATCATATACACACTTTTTAATTCTGGAAGAGAAATGCAAGCAACTAGTTATGCTACATATATGTGTGTATATATATAAAATATTTAAATAAACTGTGATTTTATAATATCATATTTACTTAAGAAAAAAAAATCTTTTTCTTTGCATCCTCAAACATTAGTTGAATATATTTTTGTAAAATCCTATTTCGTTTCCTGTACTACTTCATTCTCCATTTTGAGCTCATCCAATGGCCCATTTTTGTATATAATACCAAAAATCAGCAAGTGTCTAGTATCATTCTGACTATTGTTAGATTGGTGTTATGTTTCTTCCTTATTTTCTTGGTTTATATAGAAGCAGAAAATAATACCAAATTTATCTTTGAAAACAGGAATTTATTTATAGGATATGAAGATATTGTCTTCATATTTCTTTTCAAGCCTATACAATAGATTTTTTTTTTCTTTTCGAACTATTAAAAAAAAACTGAGAATTTTAGCATAGAATAAACAGAAAGGATAAAAAACAAAGCTCAACTATAAACTGTTACTTGTTTTCTGAACTGCAGGTAATGGGACACTGATTGGAGCATCTGCGAACGTTGTTTGTGCAGGAATTGCTGAACAGCATGGTTATGGCTTCTCTTTCATGGAGTTTTTCAGGTACAATTTAAATCTGTCATTATATTTTTCTCCGGACGAACAATTAGAGAATTTATAAAAGGATCTGTGAAATAGACCTGTGTTCCTAATTTATTTTTGGCAGTTGAAATACAAGCATAGGATTGGACGCCGTTTTAGATGGTGTGGGTAGGATGTACAGAAGTGGGTGGAGGAGGGGGGTGTAAAATGAAGCCCTGGAAGGAGAAAAACCTCATAATTCTCCACTTTGATTTCTCTCAATTTTATCTTCAACTCCACAGTGATACTAAAGGTGATTCTCTGTTGTTAAATATAGTTTAATTTTACATTTTCTTACTGGTATATTTTCATGGACATTCTATCAAAAAGAGAAAGTAAGATATCTCTGTTTATACAGAGATCTACTTCATAGATCTTATTTATCTAAACACAATTGTTTTTTTGACCTGTTTCTCAGCAACCGTTAGTGAGTGACAAGCTGCTAATAACAGCACAATTTTCTGTTTAAATAACTGAAGTAACTCTGCTGGTCATTCAAGAGTATCACTAGGTTTTTAAGGGTCAAGAGCTATATTTTTCCAAGCACCTCTGGTTTTCAAGGCTGAGGACGGAAAGATTTAAATGAAAACTGGCAAATGGAAGGCCAGACATGAAATTAAGGTTAAAGGTGCAGTTGATTTAGCAAGAATATCATTCCCTGATGATGTCTACTGTATATTTATGGCAGAGGATACAGGTAGGTCCATACCAATAATTTATTGCTTTTTTTCTTTGCATTGATTTTTTTTTTAAATTTTAGTTTTTCAGCTTTGCCAGCTTTTCTTTATACTGATTCTCCAAAAGCCTTCAGATGTGCATGTTGATTAACATGTCGATATGTTTATATGGGAGTGTCTGGAGCAGAGCCAGTAACACCAGCGAGAAAGGTGATCTGAACCATTCTCACTAACGTTTCCCAACCGAAGTCCTGCTCATAGCACAGTTTATCCCTCTACACGTAGTCCTCTGATACCGCGTTTTAGAAAGGCAGAACACCCATCAAATCAAAGCATGTTTTCAGGACCCTTGAGATTGCAGTACTGTCTAGAGTGGTGTGCGGTGACAGCTAACAGACTTCTCAGAATGATAAACAAGCCCTCGTGTGAAAGAGACTGATATAGCAATAATGGGCTTATTTTGGGTTGTTCTGTGCCTGTTTTGCAGACATTCAGCTTTTCATTTGGGGATTTAACTTTTTTTTTTTTTTTCATTAGCAATGTGAATTTTACATAGATTTTGCAGTGAAACAGCTTTAAAGCTTCCATCACACTGACTGACTGAGTATCTCAACAGAAGCAATTATCTTTAAAGCTGGCTAGTATCTCAGATAATGTACATTGGATTTTATTTACAGAATCACAGCTGCCATGCTGAACTATGTCCCTAAGTCTCTCATCTATACACTTCGTGAACACTACAAGGGACGGTGACTTCACCACTTCCCTGGGTAGCCTATTCCGATTATTCTTACCTTTTATTTGCTCTTTATTGCTGTAGTGAGCAAAGATGTAAGAGCTGAACCCAAGTGGTCACAGAAAGATAGCAGTGGATGCTAATAGCAGGAAAAACATAAAAGCCCACTTTCACTGATGTTTTTTCCATCATTGGGCAGGAAGTTCATGTTCAGTATTTTTGCTTTAGAAAAATACTGCTTCAGTCAAATGTGCTCTAATTCAATATTGTGTGTGACTTCTCCTGACATTAAGAAGTGTTGTTTGTATCATTTTAGTATTTTGATCTTATTTACTTTTATTTAACAAGGTTGTCTCAAAGCACAAAGTGATTTCTGCATATTTAAGTGTTCCAAGAAAAGGTCTAGAAAAGATAATTCTTAAAAATAAAAAATGTTAGATAATTCTTTCCTGATACTTCTCATGTTGCTTCGCTTCCATGATTGCATCTTTTGTTTGGGAATCAAAACAAAACTGCCAAAAGCCTGCTGTGTTTTCCAGACCAGTTTCTTTCTTGTATTCCTGTGTAAAGCATGAAACCCTGATTGTATGAATATCTACCTATTCTGCTTATTATCTTGAAAGAAAGCAAGACCCAAACTGCTGTTATTAGAAATAAATCAGTTTTCCACCATATAAATGAAAAGCTTTTGCTTTTGGGGGTCCTGTCCCCACTCAGACCCATATGCTGGAAGTGCTGTGCCAGTGAGGAGGTCCTATTAGCATGGTGTTTGAGTGGTGAAGGTTATCCTGAGACAGGAGTGAGAAAAGCATAAATTGTCCCTCCTTGTAATGCAAAATGTTCTCAAAGCCAGGCTGTGGACTGGGGTGGGCAAGGGAAGATGACAAGGACACTGCGGAAGCCACACACTGGGTGGTACTGGGGAGAAGAGTTTAACCTCTTCAAGTTGTATGTGTTGGAAAAGGAGAAAGGTGGTTACATGGCAGCTGCGATCTGTGTGATGCCCTATAAGTCCAGCAATATGTAGTTTTTGAATGTCTTGCTTGCAGGCACGTATGTGGGCTGGGTTCTCTGCCAGGCAGCTGAGGAGCATTGTCTTATTCCTTTAAGAAAAGGAGTCCTGTGTCCTCTTTCTATGCAGAAGAGGGCTGGCTGAATATGCATGCACAGCCACATTTACCGATGTCTTCTAAGAGTGACCTTGTTTAGACGTATTCACAGCTGTACCTGCCGCATTTTTCACTCTACCCGTGTGGTTCTGTGATCTTGCTAAGGGCTTTGCAGACATGCTCTTGCTTCAGGGAACTGCAGTGTTCACCCATTTGAGGAGGTAGCAGGTCCCAGGAAATACATGCCACACTGCCTGGATGATTACTATAAAAAATAATAATGTATTTTTGTGGTGTTTAAAACCAATAATTGTAAATACATGTATGCCTATTTTATCTGTTTACCATGAAAACCATTATTGGTGGTAGGACAACAAGAAGGAGTTATTATCCTTCTTGTATTATCAACAGCAGAAAAAAACTTCTGGAAATGTCGGCCCACTGCTGAATGGGGCACTGGTGACGGAGTGCCAAGGTACTCAGTACTAAGTCCAGCTGTAGGATACTCACTAGTGATGTTCCTGGGGGCTGTACTAAATCTTGTTAGGAGAGACATTTTGACCTAAATAATTATGTGTTGTAGCTTTTAATCAGCCACACTGCAGGTTCCAGAAAAGTAACTGCTACTGGATTTTCATTCAGTATAAATCATATTTGAAGGAAACGAAGCAATGCTAAGAAAACAGCAACAACAGCAACAAACACAAACTTAGAAGTCCTAGGAAAAATAAAGTTCAGTAGTGGATATTTGCGTAGGATGCTGTTGCATTTTTGGATTATACTCCTCCTCCACCTTGGAAATTGCTTTATCAAACTGCAGTAATATACTTTAATCTTTCCTTCTGAAAAATCTTTTGTCCTGTTTTTTTTCACAGTCATTCTAATGATCCGGAAGGCAGCACTGTGAACACAATATTCCAGGCATAGTGTCCTTATAATTTTTTGCTGTTACAAATGTGTGTTTAAATACAGATCTTGAACTATTTTTTAAGCTGTATCAATTCAAATTCCTACTTAGTTTGCTTTTCTCCATTAGTTCTCATGTTAATTTCTTTCATGGAGCATGAGATAACCTGTTCCACCTCCCATCCTGCCAATGGTAGCTCTTTCTTCCTCGCTTTGTATTTCTATTTAACATATCACCATTGGGTAGAGATTAAAGACAAATGGATGTGATACATGATCAAGTAAACAGATCAGTAGATGACCACAAAGACAAATATTAAAATGGTAAAAACAGATATAAGTTTGAGTCAGTGGGATAGAGGTATGATGTTTCCAGAGAGAAGAGCAATTCTGTTTGGTAGTCTTGACCCTATAGAAAACATCAGATATGCTAATAATGTAAAACAGTACATATGAATACGCAGAAGGCAGGGAATATACATATTCCGATGATATACACATTACGAGTTTTATTTCTATTACTAGAGAAACTTTAAATCATAAGTAAGATTAATTAACATAAGGGAAAAAACTCAGTGTAAGACAGAACTATTTGTCTTAGCAAATGGTCACACAGTCTTGCTGGACACTACCCTTGTTGCCAGAATGATTTTCAGAGGCTAACATAGTCATTTTGGATCTGTTACAACTGTAGAATAATTGGGAGATGGGGTTTTCTTCAGGAATAAAGGAAGAGAGATAGCATTTTAGATCTCTTCTAACTTAGTTGCATCACTATATGGCCTTTTAGATCTTTTTATTTACATATCTATATTTGCTGTGAGTTTTTTTTTCTGTGAAATGACATTCCACTAGATTAATCTGCCCTATATCATATGAAAATGACTCACAGAAATCTTCCTGTTGCCAAGGAAAAACTTGATGTGAACTTTCTAGCATAAGAAGAGCTTATTGTTAATTATCTTTTTCTCCTGGCTAATACAGCTGTCAACTCAATTATAATTTTCTCTTTATGAAATAGATTTATAACCTTAGTAATGTATATGGTATCACACAAGCATATGAAATAATACAGGTTCCTTCAACCTATTGCAATTCACCACTGTCCATGATACATGATGGGATAAAAAAATCACAGAGAAGTACTCAAGCTATTTGACAGGAAAACAAAGTGAATATTATTGGTGATGTATTGATTTTATTTTTTAATTTTGATTGACTGTGAATAAATCATGGTGGGGAATATATGGGAAAGGGAAAAAAGAATAAGGTAGCTTTGTATAATGGGCTAAGTAGATGTGGAGAAATGATTTGATACATGAGGAAATCAGTCTGCCTAGAGGAATAGGATATGAGCCTAGAGGACCTAATTTTGACTAAAATGGTAAGGTTAGCTGGTTATGATCTTGAAAGCATTGTACATATTTTCAGATTTTCCATTCTTTTGTCATTCTTCTCCCTTGATATGGCATCTAAATGGCTGAATTAATATTCTTTATTTTCATTGGGAGTAACAATAATTTGGAAGTGTCAAAAATAGTGTTTTCTGATAATAGCTTAGGGAAGAATTTATTTTCATCATAGGACTTAGGGGATATTTACAGCAAAAATATTTACAGTAGGCTATCCCATTTATCTCTGCTTGAGAGCGCTCTCCCATAAACAGTCTTCCCATGAGAGCTATCATTCATGCATGTGGGAGGACAAATGTGGTGTTCCATTGCTACCCTCTGTGTATCCTATTTACACAGCATATTAAAAATAGCTGTTTTAAAAAACAATAAGCTCTGTAAAGCCATATCCACAGCCACATGTAAAACTCCTCACTTGACTGTGTGTTAGATGTCAGTAGTCCTGTTTGTTCCAGTTTATTTAGTCTCATGTTCCCTATTTCCTTGCTATTAACTCTGCTATATTTCAAGCACTATTGCTATTCTGAGGCTGAATCTGATCAGAATAAAAAGAATCCTGTTATCTTGGGTGTGGAATTTGGTGATAGAGACTTCAGCTGAACAGTGCTATATTTAACCACTTGAATGCAATTTGTCTGTGGGCTTTCTGATCAGCTGTACAGCTCCAGAAGATAAGAATTCTGGCATACTCAAAGTTTCTAGCCAAGATTCAATGACCTGTTGAGAAATGGTCAATGATTCTGATACACAAGTTAGCTCAATTTCATTTCCCGCTATCCTGACCAACAAGGAAGAGTAATCAATCATGGGTTAAAGGTTGATATTTGACATGATTGACCTGATAACAGATTTCTTCTGTTCTGAAGAACACTGTAACACTTCAACAACCGTAAGTTAATATATAATTACAGTTTGGACGAGTTTTAATGTGGCACAGACTTTGCTTTACAATTGCTTTACTAGTGCAAACAATAGTTTAAGATGTCATTATACTGAAAAATCTTTATTTTTTGGTAGAGCTAGGGAAATGAGTTTAACTAATGTAATTTACATTTTAATATCCTATTCACTATGTCACTAGGACACAGCTAGAGACAATCTGTTGACTTTCAACTAAACATTCAAACTATTTTAACATTTATTTATTTTTCCAAATTGTACTCCTCTGGGATTGTAAATAAGAATGTCAGTTTCCTTTCAGCTACAAAAGAATAATCAGTGCAAGATTTTAAATTGTTAATGTTGACCAAAAGGTTGCTTTCAAATATATGTTACATTGACAGCCATGGCAACTGAAAGAAAAATGTGAAGGTTGGATATTTTTGATAGATACATAGTTTGAGTTCAGCTCCTAAATAAGTATTCTTTCAGTTCCGTGTGGTATAAAACTTTAAGAATATTTTTTAAGCTATGATGGGCTTTTTTGAAAGCTGCTTTTTTAGGGTCAAGAGACACCGTGAATGGAAATATGAACTAGGGTTTTATTTATTGTAGTGTTTTTGTTTATTTTTAGAAAAAAAAAGGACTGAATTAAAATATTAATATTTTAAACCCTTAAATGTGAAGATTTTTTTTCTTTTCCAATTTGAAAGAGGACCTACCTGTATTATATATAATTTGTTATGGAGTTCAATGTGCTCTTTTGTCTTCTAGTTACAGTAAATACCTTTGAATTCTATACACTGGTCTATAAATATTCAAGTAATTGCTTTTTGTATTTCTGTAACATAAATCCTTTTTTCTTTTGACAAGAATTCTTTTTGGATTAGAAAATTAATTTATGGTTAAGGAAAATACACAGAAATTAAATATTCAGCATTTTACTCAGTTTTAAATAAGACTATGGGTTATGTGAATCAGACGTTAAACTTTAAAAGATAATAGTATTTTTATGGAATAGGCATGTATTCTTCTCTAAATATAAGATAGATGACATTTAAAAGACAATTGAAATTACGCAGTGGCTTACTGGACTCCATAGAAAGTGCCAGTCCTCCAGTACACACACATCACTGCTTTGCTAGTATGGGGTAAACACATGGAAGAAGCATCTAGGAGCGCGGAAAAGCACATAGGAGCACAGAAAAAATCAGGTAGTAAGGAACATCAGAAGCTCTCTCACCCAAACTCCTGCAGAAAACTGTGTTAGCTATGGGTCTGCAGAGTCAAGATCAGAGCAAGTGTCTCGGGGCCTTGTCCAGTCAGGTCTTGAACACCTCCAAGGTGGAGATGGCACAGCCTGTCTGGACAAGCAGCTCCACTGCCTGCCTGACAGGGAAGCATTTCTCCCCTCTTGTTTGCACTTGTGTCCGTTATCTCTCTTTCTCTCCCATGCCCTGCTATGACGATGGCTCTGTCTCCTCAGTGACCCCTTGTAGGTGCCGGAGGGCCCTCTGATGCCCCCAAAGCCATCCTTCCCCAGAAGGAGCAAGCCCAGCTCCTCCAGCTTCTCCTCATTGGGCAAGTGCTTCAGCCCCAACCACTTGGCAGGCCCTCCGCTGAACTTGCTCCAGGTTGCCAAACCTTTCTTTGTACTGGGAAGCCCAAAAAATGAATTATTCTGAGAATTTCAGGACTTCTGTGCTGAAGATTCCCAAAATGTTTTAAAAAATGGTTTGTAGATTGTATATGTCATATATAAAATGTGTGTATATGAAACACACTAGGAAACAGAATCAAACTTTTATTGTTGTCAGCTCTGAACACTGGTCCGCACAGGTCGAGTCATGAATATTATTACCTCAAGGGAGTAAAATCACCATCACCCTCTACATCATCAAGATTCTTGATTATGTAAGGTCTATCGGATACAGAAATTTATTTAGAAAGACTTTTTCTAGAAACAAAAGAAAATTGAGTAATCAAAACAAATCATATGCAGGCAAAAGTCAGATGAGCTTTCCTCATGCTCAGAAATGTTCTTTAAATTCTGAAATTCTGCATGCCATTTAGGAGATCAATATATATCAACTTAAGGGAATTCAGATAGTTTTTCCTTCCATAAACATAAAACTATTCTTTCTGGCTTCATATGACTATAGCATAATAGTCATGAAAGTCAACATAGCTCTTGATAGAAGTGGTGGATAAGGTTCAAAGCCATCTTGGTCTGTCATGTGATAAATGTAATGCAAACATACCTTCCCCACATTTTACATAGATACAGATTCCTCACATTTCTGGGGTATTTGCTGAGGTACTTTTTTTCTTTGTGCAATCTTTAACATTTTAAATATGTAATTATATATATCTATAAAATAGCTAACTAATATATACATAATTATATATTGCAAAATAGATATTATATATTTTGTATATATAAAATTATAGTGCATGCATTTTGTATAATATATGTATTATATATACATGACCAATATATGTATTATATACAATGTATACTAATATATACATATTTAACAATACATAATTTGTGAAATATTAAATATATACATAAAATGCATAAAATTACACTTCTTGGGGCTATTTTGACATTAATAACATTACTTACAAGAATGCGCATAACAATAATAAAAACTCCAAAAATGGACTGTAGAAAGAAACACTGCTTTGGATCATGTTAAAAACTTCTCAGAACTTAATTTTTATTGTTAGCAGAAATCTGGGATACTTATACTCTGAAAAACACAATAGTGGCCTCTGGTATAGACAGAAGAGTAAGGCCTTATCTTGGAGAATTTATGATCATGCCAGTGCTCTTACTAAATGTGCAGATTATATGAGAGATACCATGTTTATAGAGTATTCTGTTAGAAATCATGTTTAGTAGATGCTGTAAGTCATGACAGATGTAATCTGATTTAACATGAACTACAAATCAATCATTGAACATTGAGAAGAGTGGTAAAATATAATATATATATATGTCATTTTGCAACATTGACTATAACCCATTCTTGGTCACCTTTTATAAAATACAGCTACCAATTGAATCAATATCTAATAACATCTAAACAGCACCTGAAATGAAAATAATTCTAGCAGTAATGCTTTTTAGATATTTTTCTTCTTTGGCAGAAAATGGATGCCCTGCTGTGTTTATAATGTGGTACTATAACGTAAACTCTCTTATGCAAAGATTCTGAAGATATCTTGGATTTTGTCTTCCCTCATAAAAGCAGACATAAAGTTTTCCCCTAAGGTGTCTAAGCTCATTATGTCATTAGACTGATACACCTTACTGGGATAGGAATCATCTTGTCAGAAGTTATTAATCTATGGTAAACAATTTTTCCTAAGCACTTCTGAAGATCAATATATTTCAGGTGTGTATTTAAAATACTTGAGATGGATTGCTCTCTGGATATGTCTGCCTATATTGAGTATAAAGGAGCCTGGAACTTTCAGGCAGGTAAAGTCTGGCAAGAGGAACTCCATTCTTGTCTACACCAAACCAGCATTTCCTACTTTAATGTTAGATTAAACAAAATAGGAGGTATAGTGAGGCGTTCTGAAAATTTGAAGAGGCACCTTTCATGCAAGCAAGTAAGGAAATGCTAGTTTTTAGTTCCCTATAGGGAAAAGAAAGAGTTTCTTTTTGCTTCTCCAAACAGATATTTCTAAAAGTATTTTGAAGGAATGATAACATATTTTTAATAAAAAAACATGTTCATTTGCTGAGCTAACTCATGGACAATACTACTAGAAACTCTCATCACACTTAATGACCACTTTGGTACTGCATTCTTCACTACACTTTTGTGTTCCTGTTATCAGAAATCATCACCAGGATCTGTGTCACTAGAAGGAGATGCATTCCTACCATGAACTTGGGCTTGAGTCTGCTAATAATGTGCAAAATTATTAAGCAGACTTCATGGGAACCTTTATGCATGGTTAGTTCATGTTTTAGAATGATAGGCCAGCTGTATAACTAGAAAAAATGAAGATTTGAATTTACTGAGTTCTAAAGAAAACACTTGACTAATCTAAAGGGATTTTAAGCTGCATGGTGCAGATGTGAGGTAATATGGTCATTCATTCCTGGGTCCTTGTCACTGGGTCTCCTAATTTGGAAAATGGGTTGGAATGTGTTGCAGCTTCCATCTAGTATATTTATTTAGATTTCCTTCATAGAACCAATGTGGCGGAGGTGTGGGAAGAGGAGGTGAAGGAGAAGGAATGATGAGAGAGGCTGCTGTGCATCCAGGTCTCATTTCTGGATGGACCTGGCAAATGGCTAGAATGCAGCCTGTTTAGAGACTGATGGGCTTTGTGTACTGCAACTAACGCTAAAGAAAACTTCTCAGTTGGCTAACTTCTAAACTTATCCTTCACTTGTATCTGTTTTGATCCTGTCCTCTACTGCCGTTGTTATTGCAACTCAGGCCAGTGCAAATAGTAAAAGCATAAAAAAAGAAAAACAAGGATCTTTAAATAAATTTGGTAAATATTTCAAGTACTATTGTGTATGGAACAGAATGTTCTGGAAACTTATTTCTTCTTTCACACTGGTTTCTCAGCCATGTATTTCATAACTTCTATATGCTCAAATATTTTTCCTCTATTCCTTTATTTCCTGAAAGCGACTATTTCTACTGCATTTGCTTCTTTTGATGGGAAGGTTCTAAATTTTTGCCTTTTGTTTAAATTCTTGGCTTTTGATAGCAGTTTCAGAAATTGTTTTATAATAAAGCACTGTGATTTAGTCTATTACATAACCAAAAATATTTGCTTTATACAGATACTTGTCTGACTGTCTAAAAAAAAATTGATTGGATTGGTCCTCAGATGCTGTCCATACTGTTCATGGAAACCTTGTTTACAGAATTATTTCGTTATGGCTGAAATTTCATAGTGCTTGAAAGAAAATCACTCCTAAATAGACTGAATTCCGTTTTTACTTCTCCCAGTGTAATAAGAAGCTTTTAAAATCTGGAAAGTGTGCGCTTCGCAGCAAGAGCAGGAGGTCTACCTGTAGCGACAGTGATAAATGAAGTGTAAAAGAAAGAAGGCAAGCAGTGTAGCCATGAATAATCACACCAGGGAGGGAGAGAACAAACTGAGGCCACAAGAGAACATCAAAAGTATTCAAAGAAAAACAGTTGCAAAAGCTAATAAAAGGGATGAGGATTGTTATTTATTTCATATATTTTTCACGTCTTTACCATCGTTTAGAAGTTATGAATAATTTATTTTGCTGTATTTCTTAAATATTAAATATTGATTAAAGCTGTAAAGACTATATATAGCAACTGGGAGAAGAGCCAAACGTAGACTTAGACTTACCATGGGCTCCTCTGCTTTTGCTGTTTTAGTCATGACCTATTGAAACCAATGGTCTCTTTAAGCAAAAATCAGAAGACTTTGGATAATGTTGTCAATAGTGATATTTCCACGGACTATTTCCATTGACTACTGTAACTAATAGGTGGTCACTAATACATTCATAGACCAAAATGTAACATTATGTGTTTATGTAAGCTATGTCAGAATAAAGACAGGGTAGATTATGCCCCATTTTTATATACTGTCACAATCACTGATTTGGCCTAATGGGTAATATTATGAGAAACATGACAGTATTCCTGAACAGTACATAGTCTGTTAAATATTATTGCTTAAATGTTATTTTTTAAAATTGGTGTATTTTTTAAAATTGGAATTATCCATCAGGGACATGGGAACAAAGTTCTCTAGGCTCTAGTTTTAAAGCTAAAATTTACCACCTACAAATTGTACCTATTTGACAAGAAAGTTTTCTTTTTGAAGGTTTTTCAGGAATATCATTTTTGGCAGATTGATTGTGTATCTGTTCATGTTGTTCTAATAACTTCTTTTTAATGGAATAACTTTAGTGTCAAACTCAAGAGTTCAATGACAAACAATGTGCCTTATCTGAGTTTCTAGGTTAAAAATAATTGACTCTGTATGCACAAACTGCCATAAAACTACAACTGTTCTACAGTTGTATTTTCTACAACTGTTTTACAACTGTTCAGAAAGGAAAAGAAAGAACCAAATTCCAAATGAATGGTCAGTTTTTCAGTAAATTTTGACACATCAAGTATGTGTCAGCTTTGTATTTTGTATAACAAATACATTTAAAAATTACTGAAATAATTAAACATGACAAGCTGCTGGGGCCCCTGGGGACCGGACAGCTTTAAAGGTAAGTGAAAATCAGAGATCATGTACCTTTATCACAGTAAACAGTGTTCACAGGCTGTTTTGACTGGTGTACAGAAATATAGAATTAAATTTGTGAGTAAGCGTGAAACCTCTACCATTTCATATGGTGCAATTTAAAATAAAAAGTTTAGTGCGGCAAGTGACTTTTTGCCTCCCCTTTTGGGTCAGCTTTCACCTTAGAGAAGTTAGAAAATTTCCCCATGACCAAGTCATGCACAGATTTTTTGTTTTCCCTGTAGACAATGAGATGACTGCTGAAAATAGGGTAGTTGACTTGGGATGTGACTCATCATGGCTGAGTTCATCCGTTTAATTTAAGCAATTCATTTATGTTCCTTCTGCAGTCAGTGGAGAGAAAAGATAACTTCAGGGGGAATATTTTTCTTGACATGTTAAATGGATATCCTACAGTGGGAAGAATTGCCTTTTGCAAGTTCCCTTCTCTCGGCTGACTAAAAAGAACTCTACACTATCAGAGCTTAAAATTAGATGATATAAATTGCACCCTTAGTAAACCATATGTATAAGTTGAGTTAGAGCAGCTCAGATAAAGACTATACTACGGCATGTAGGCAAAAAAACAAAAAACAAACAAAAAATCAAAACACCAACGACAACAACAAAAAACACTTACAATATGGCACATTCCATTTACTGCTTTCTGATACATGAGACCTAAAAGGTAAAACTAAGTTTATATCTCAACAGTTTTTAGTGGAATTTATGCATGAATGTGGGCACATCTATGAAAGATACAGTACCTCGTAACTGGAAGCAATTTAGCCATACATACATACAGAGTATTTAATTAAAAGTTAATATTTCAGATTTTTAATTAACACTTAAATTGAGAAGCAAATAAATCAAATCTAAATTGATTTAATTTAGTCTTTAAACCATTCTAATGGAATCTTCAAATATTATTGACTCATGCAAGTGTGAAATTCCTGGCTTTTCTTTATTACAGAAAAAAATAGAGCAAAAAGTCAATGAATGCACTCTGGTAATACAACTTATACTCTGACTATCTTCATGTAACAAAAAGATCTTGACTCTCAAAACAGCAGTGAACCTGAGGATGTATTCAACTTTGATTAAAATATGCTTAGGTGGCTAGTTGCAGTAGTTGTATTGCTTTTTACAAAAAAAAAAAAAAAAAAAAAAAGTGCAGTTAGGAGGCATCATTTATCTAGTGGTATTTAAAAGGTAAAAAGAAGAGGAAACAGACTTGCTTTTGTTATCCCAAATAACAGAATACTTAGTTGGCAACTTAAATTTCTTTACCAATAAGTTATTAGTAAGTTGGAAATAACCCTTGTGCTATGTTTGTTTCCATCTCAGGGTTCTCATCTCAGTGAAAATTTTGAATAAATGTGCATACTTCTGTTGTCATGTAATGTATTTTTCTTTAGGATCTTTTGCACTTATCATATTTGCACGGAATATATTAAAATAATAAGCTCATAATGTATAACTACAGGAAATTTGAAAATAACTCAGTTCTGTATGAATAACGCATTGTTAACAAAGATAATAATCTGAATAATCTTCAAGTTTGACCATATGCAAGATGTGAACCCTGAAGTTGTATCAACCTGTGGGAAATTTTGCTGCACAAGAAATGTGATATTAGCCATTTATATTTATAACTCATAGAGACATCTGTGGTCACAAAAGTGTTTTTTTCCATTAGATTCATAATTATCTTCCACCTTCTATCCTGAGTTACTAGTCGAATGGTTGTTTGCTTGGCTTCCCAAATCCTTTGTTAAGTTCCTAAATAATTGCCCATTTTTTCCCTTACAGGAAATACTATTTCTGAAAAATGACTTATTTAAACTCCAGATATGAGGCTAATTTTAAGTGTCTTTTTTTTTGTGCAAATTTTATCATTAAATATGACCATACATGTAGAATTTATTATTCTGATAAAAACATCCTAATTATTTTTTGCTGTCAGAAATAAATTCCTGTTGAAAATGATAAAATACTTCGAAATGAAAATATTCTCAATGCTATTACATGCTAATACTTTTTATAAATCACATAATTCACTGAAACATGATGCTTGTTCAGAGGTGAATTCATTCTGTTTTTACACACATCCACATACATATTCCAATGCAAAGCTGTTAGGGATTTAATTAATTGCTTTGCTGTTTAACATTAGAATTGTCAAAACCTTCCTAGTGCGAAAACAATAAATCAACTAATGTCTCATTATTTCCCAGGGCTTTCATTGCATAAACTGTTATTTTTCTTCACTTTAAGCATTTACAGAGCTTGTTACAGATAGTCTGGGAACAAAAGAGTCATTCAAAATTGTGCCTACAATGAAGAATACTTTTATTAAATCGAGGAAGATTAGAAATATTCCCATGTTCTTTTCAAAAACAGTGAAAAAAATGACTAAATACAAATTGGAAGAATTAGTCATTTAGGCCCTGTTGAAAGTGAAAATCAGTGTTAAATGTGAGGTTAATGTCTTCTCTGCCCGCATGGTCTCAGTCATATGGATTGCAAGGATTACATCATCTATTTTCATGATTCAAATTCATAATGCACAAATAAGTTCCAACTCCGTGGTTGCATACAAGAATACCTGATTTTAAGGATGTGAATAATCAATTAAAATCAAAAGGATATAGCGAATTTAAATACTTTGCTGGGCTGGGGCCAAAACTATAAATTGGGAAATACATGGGAAATTTAAAATGTTTTTGCTTGCAGAGTCTGTTAGCTACATCAGTAAAATGCTTTGTTTGGAGAGTTCTTAATAAAAAAAAATAATCTAATGGTACCTTCTACAAGGCTTAGTGCTGTGACAATGTGTTTGATAGTTACTCTGAGTCCTGCCTTTTGGTCAAATGCTGGCTAGCGTCAGAGAGAAGGAAATTTCCTTGAAAGTGACAGGTAAAAAACTGCTGTAATAACAGCTTGGAGAATTTCAGCTTTTGGGTATCCTGTGCCGTGAGAATTCTGATAACTAACATTAGAGTCATGTAGGGTGTAGAAGTTTGTCTATAAGAAGTTTGTTATGTCTGCTGGCACTTGGTGGTTCCTGCTTTGTAAACCAACAAGAAATTACGGAATTTGGGATTTACAAGGAACTTAGGTCTGCATTAGATGCCTGGTTTCCTGTGTGTGATCATCAAAAGAGTTGTTTACTACTATAAAGATGGGCAGTAAATGGCTTAGCTTTGCAGGTAAGCTTTAGATGGGGAGGGTAGGGTTGGCTGTGATGACAGTGGTATAGAATAACGTGGTGTGGTATAGAATAACGTGGTGTGCCTTATCTCCTGATTTCACTGCCGTAAGTGGGTTTACAGAGAGGTACTCTATGCTTTATGCATCATTATGGAAAGAGAGGGAAGGCATGTTTTAAAATATGTAAAAATAGGTGAAGTCGATTTTGATATCTCCTAATTTGACTTTGTCAGTCTCCTTAACAATAAAACAAGTGAAATTCTGTTTCTCCTCAAAAAACAAACAAACAAACAAAACCAGACATCTCTAAAATGTGCTTCAGCTTACCAAGCTCAGGTGTCAGTGCAGGCTGAGGTGCCAGCTTGGCAGGTTCCTCTGGCTGTGTTGACTGGATCTCTACTGACTGCAGTACAAATGTCAACAGCCATGTCCAAAGTAGATGGCTGCGTCATAGGCACCTGTGTTTAGATGGATGCATCTGGAGCTGAATCCCACCCCAGGATTCAAATTCAGGATGTACAGGTAACTTCAGTGTGACGCTGACATTCCTGACCTTGGGCAGCATGAGCAGTGTATTTGCAGCCCAGTAGTGGGAGCGCTGGAGAATCACCCTACCCTGATTTCTGCATAGCGGGAAGTAGTCTGCTCTCAATCCTGTTTGCAGATGTAATGCTGGCTCAGCCCTTTCTACATTGCTCATGTAATGCTGGCTCAGCCCTTTCTACATTGCTCTGTGGTCTTTGCTGTGACCGTAAAGATATACATCTTGATCAGGCTACCTTGCTGTAAAAAAAAATCCCTACCTTTATGGGCAGCCATGGCAGAATGTGGAAAAGCAGCAAATCTGGGTTTTCTTGCCAAAGGAATCTTCTGATTCATTTTAAATGAGGGCTTGTCAAATGGTGTAAATTCAGGGAAGGCACCCTGGAGCCAAACACTGAATTCAGGGATGAAGCAAACAATGGGCAAGCCAAATTGACAAACAATGTGTTCACACTGTGGAAGCACCTTCAAAGACAACAGACTAAGTTGTGAAGTTAGCAGCATATCTAGTTTTTCAGGAGCCATCAGCAGGAGACAATTTAGTTTGCTTCTTCAGGCAATAGTAAATACTGCTGCTGGGTGAGCCCTCAGGTTCTAAGGGTGCTGATAGAAGACTAAGACCCATGAGCAGGATTGGCTCAAGCTCTGGGGGTGTAGAAGATGGCAGGAAAGCACTGTGGACTAAGACGCTCCATTCCTTTCGTTTTGATGAGGTCCATGCCATGGCTTCACTGATCTTAACCTTGTTTTTGAGATAGATGGCAAAATCAGAAGGTGAGCTGTGCTTGTTTGCTTTTGTTCCTCTCTTTTTAAAAATCAAAAGCGTGTGTTTGTTGAAAGCATATGTATTCTTGACCTAATAATGTGCCAGTTGAAGCTAATGGGCATTTTTTTTCCCACTGAGCTCGAGGGGAGGACGGAATTAGGCCAGAGTATGCCCTTTTTGAAAATACCAGCTGTTGCTCATATCTCTTAAATAGCGAGGCATTTATTAGGCAAATGCAAGTATGACTAATAATGATGGAGCTGAACTAGAAAAAAATATTTCCTATCAAGGTTTAAAGACATTTCCAGAACCTCTTGTGCGTTTGTTTCACCTCATCTTGTGAAAGAACACATTTTTCTTAATACAGCATTTAGACTGTGTGCTGTCACTGTAGGCACTATTGGATTGCACACAGTATTTATATGACGATTCAGTAATGTGGCATAACCCAGGAGGTGATACAAGAATACTAATGAAACTGTCTTCTCTGTAAAGGAACTATACCTTGCAGGTAGGTGATTACGAGAGAGCCAATAAAACATCAAGTGTCTCCTGGGCAGCTTCCCAAAAAATGTGATTCTGACTTTAATTCATATCTGTTGATTGCTGATAGCACCTTTTCTTCTTTTAGTGTTTGTTTAATTTAAACGTAATCCACAGAAACATACCTTATGAAAGAAGATGTGGGTATATAAATTTATACAACAGAAGTTCAGTTTATCAGACAATAGGAGTTATCTGTCACTCCCTGAGGCTAGCATAATATATTCCAAATAAAGTTACTCTTGATTGGAACTGGGACAGTGAAAGCAATATCACAGGATATTTCATTGCTCTTTTGATATCAGCTTGGTTTATGGAGGCCACTATTTTTCTTTCAGCTTCCTTTAGAAATATATTGCACTTTGGATTTATGCTTTCCTAGTACAAAGTGGGGCTACTAGGAAGGCAGTTTCATGAGGGTCACATTCATGTGCATGTTCATGACCCAGGGCAGTTTATTCCATTTCGGTTTGTTGTGCTGATTCTTGCAGTTGCTGTTAAGTCAGCGCTGAGTTCAGGTCAAGGCCCTGCAGAATGAAAAAAAAATGTAAAAAAGCTAATCAAAAACATGGCACATGTCAAGCAAACTTTTAATTTGAGTATAAGACATATTGAAGATGATGGATACAGAGAGTAGGATTCATCTTACCTAATTTAGGCTAATAAGTGGGTATTTAGCCCATCCTTTACATCCTGTACGGTCAATACAAAGAGAGAATAGTATCATAAATGTCTTATATGTTGCATGTAACTTTACTTCAGCTTGGTGGTACAGTATCAGTCACTTAATCATGTGGAAAACTTAGAGCAGAAAGCACATACACATTGCTCCTTAAAATTTTTACTACTTAACTCAGTTATACAGTAGAAATTAATACTTTACAAGAAATTATGGAGTTGTGATAGTATAAGTTGGTGAATGGCAAATAAAAGAGTAGAACTCTTTCTCTATCAAAGGTGAGGAAGACTACAGATAAATAATGGCAGATGTGAGGGACCCAGTGATGGCGCAATTCCCTTTCTATTCTTTTGCTGCCATTCATATAGAAGCTGTAGTTGTTTCCACAGCTTCTTCTTACCTCCTTTGTATTTGTACCATGCATAGAATATTTTACATACATTGGACACCTTTGCTCTCTTTATTATGCCCTAAAAACAGTCTGCAGTTTATGCTTGTATTCCTACCGGCCCTTGCTCTAGAGACATGTTGTGAGAGACATAGTAAGAACAAACTTCTAGAAAGAAGTTATTTCTTCTATTAGACATACTAAATATAATTGTATAAAATGTGCAAAGTGATCTGGAGATAGGCACTTCCACCCTAGTGTATGCATATATAATATAATTGCCTAACTGACGATTGCATAGACTGATCTCCAGGTCAGAATAAATGCCTCCATTTTGGACATCCAATATGTCCAAAGTGAAATGAATTGATTTCTGTGTGTTTCTCCACTAAAAGAGAAGCATAGAGAAATGTAATAAGGTATTGACCGTGTTCTGCTAGTTGGGTCAGGGAAAAACAAGGAGGAACAATAATGAAGTAACTTTCAGGGAATTCCTACTCATGTTGGGAAAGTTACTAAAAATATGACATGAATGTTGACAAGAGGATGCAACTGAAACATTTCATTGTGTATAAAGAGATAATAAATGGGGTGAAGTAGGCATTTAACCATCTTTAAAAGCTGGAAAAGCAGTGGCTTTGTGCTGAGGAGTGCTAGTGAGGGGATGTAAAGAGGGTCTTGAAATAGTTTAACTGGTGAAGTTGGAGAATAACCTTGGGTGTTTGGTACTTCACGAGATAAAAGAAAAAGATGTTGAAGAACTGAGAAAAGAGTCTTAGGTTAGCATTTGAGTCATGTGGATAGACAAGAAAGAACAGATAGGCAGAAATGATCAGCAAGCTTTTTAGAGATAAGGTGCATATGAGACTCTTCAGAGATCTGCATCAAAACTGACTAAAAATATGTGTGGCAGTAAGGAAGGCAATGATAGTGCTATGAAGTAAGGAAGTAAAATGTTGAACTGTACAAGCCCCACATTTAGCATAAACTGATAGGTAAAGGTCTATAAAGACATGTCAAACTGATTTGAACAGAGTGAGACTGGCTTAATCTGAGAGAAGGAGATCAGTGAATTGTCAGCACAGAGAACCCTGTAGTCTGGTGGAATTTCCCAGAGATGGGAGGCAGAGGAAGAGGGATAAATATCAAGGACAACACGTCTTCAGCAAGGGAAAATCTGGTGGAGCCTGTTAGAAACTCAGAGGAAAGCTAGAAGATGAGGCAGCTTCCAAACTCAAGGAAAATACAGGCAGCGGTGCTGAACAAGTCACTCAGTTGGGAGGAGGAAGTAACTTGTTTCTAGTTATATAGAAGAGGTCAGTGAAAACTTTACTGCCACTGATTCTGATGGGGAAAGAATGGATTACTTTTGTATTATACAGTATTTTTGATGTTTCTGTCACTGAAGAGGAAGAAAGAAGTAGGATGAGGACCAACCTGGCACCTGAAATTAAATCTGAAGCTGGCTGTAGTAGTTGGCATCACAATTTAATTGAGGAAAATCCTGCTTTGTAGGTACATTTATATATACTGATGTGGAGGACAGCTAAGGTACCCACATTGGAGCGTAGAGCCGATCCCCCCAGATGCTGTGAATAGTGTACAAAATGTGTGCTTTTCACAAGGAGTAATAGGCAACAAGTAGTGTTTATCTTTCTCACTGACCATGCAGGATTTACTTGGCAATCTCACTCTTCCTTTTCCTTGCATAAGTGTATGTACATGCAGACCTTTGAAGAGAAGCTTGATATCTGATATATTGAAATTCAGAAAGCCATTGGTTAAATCTCTAACATCTTAATATGTTTTTTTGGATTTTAATCCATAAAAACAGCCTGTCATCCTATTAGTTAGACTTAGTCAGAATAAATATGTTCTCACTTAAATGGTTACTAAGATTATCTCATGTTTTGAATATTGCACAGAAAATTTAGTGAGTGTATTTTACTGAAGCAAAGTATATTTAGTTAATGTATACTCTGATCTGCTATCAATGCATAGCAGAATCTGAAATACTAAATACTTGCTGAAGCTTATCATTAAGTAAATTACTTCTCTGATACTTGTGCAAATTGTTTGTTTCCATTGTGACTACCAGAGCAAAGTAAATTTGATGCAAACTATTGATGTAGCTGCATTTTAGAAATAAAAACTCAGATACATTTTTCACGTTTTAATGATTCCAACAAAGAAATACAAGAACTCCTCTTTCTACTTTGTCAGATATTATTCTTCATGGTAAAAGTAATTTGACTTTTCAGATATAAGGTACCTGGTTGGAATGTTAATTTTGTGGGGTGTTTTTGTGTGTGTTGAAGAGATTTCTGAACAGAATATATCAGAACAGAATGTATCTGAACAGAAATTCAAAATATATAACTACTTAAAATACAAACTACATCAAAAGTGTTATCACTTTGAATGGTAATGATAAATTATTGCCTACTTCAGAAATGTTTTCCTGTTCAGTAGATATGCATCTGAGCAGTACATTGATTAAACTGCTCCTTTTAGTTGGATTTTGTTAGAGATCATTTATGACGTCATCCATGTGCTTTAAAATATTTTGGTAAATGGAACTTCATTATTCTGCTATAAAGTCTAAGCTATATTCTGTGGGGGTGACAACACAATACACAACTTGAAATTACCCTGAAAATTACATCTGAATTGGTATCACAATTTTTCTTTTTTTTATAGTTTAATAACTGAATGTCGGTTTGTATTTTTAACTTAATAACTCTTTAAGGATTGCAGGAATTTCAAATAAACATGTATGCCAATTGTCAAAGCCAATGCCTTCAAAAATGGCAAGGAGGAGGACCCAGGTAACTACAAGCCAGTCAGCCTCGACCCAGGCAACTACAGGTCAGTCAGCCTCACCCCCATCCCTGGAGAAGTCATGGAGCTCATTCTGGCTGTTGTCTCCAAACAGGTGGAGGATAAGAAGGTGCTCAGGACTAGTCAGCATGGGTTCACCGAGGGGAAATCAAGCTTGACTAACCTGATAGCTTTCTATGATGGAATGACCGGCTGGGTAGATGAGAGGAGAGCGGTAGATGTCATCTACCTTGACTTCACCAAGGCTTTTGACAGCGTCCCTCACAACATCCCCCTGGGGAAGCTCTGAAAGTGTGGGATAGATGAGTGGATGCTGAGGTGGATTGGGAATTGGCTGGATGGCAGAGCTCAGAGGATGGTGATCAGTGGGGCAGTGTAGCTGGAGGCCTGTAGCTAGCGGTGTCCCCCAGGGGTCAGTCCTTGGTCCAGTCCTGTTCAGTTTATTCATCAGTGACCTGGATGAAGGCACAGAGTGCTCCCT
>JAWLRI010000144.1:3827440-3846309 GCA_034781795.1 Crypturellus tataupa
GAGCTGGGCCTGTTCAGCCTGGAGAAGAGAAGGCTGAGAGGGGACCTGATCAGTGTATATAAATACCTCAAGGGAGGGAGTGATTCATTTCCTAATGTAAACATCTAGAGTCAAAGAAACTATCCTAGACCAACCAGTAGTTCAGATTTAGCCCCTTAGATGTGTCCCACAAAATGTATTCCTTTCTTGCATATTCATGAGCTGCCTTTCTAAGGAGAGTTGTGGTAAGACAGACAGTAGAGGGTGTGGAATGATCTCTATTGGAGATAGTGCCAGAAAGCAAAATAAAAATGTTGGGGAACAGCAGGCAGTAAAACATAAGTAGTATTTACCTTCAAGGAGATGTAAGGAGGAATCATCAGCATAGAGGGGCTGTGAGCCAGGGCTTCTGTATGAAGGGATTGATGCCACTGCAATGGGGGTGAGATGGTTTGTTCAGAGTGCTTATAGTTAATTAGACTTAAAGGTAAAGTAGGTGGTCTACCACTTATTTCAATATATGCTATCTTCAGTATGGGGTAGAACATTATGACTAGGAATGGAGTTTGACTTGGTCAGCAGCAGGGTGGAAAATAGTCCTGTTCCAACACACTGGCTCTGTACTTTTTAATGTGAAGCTAGGGAGAAGCAAATTGATGAGAAATGGGAGGAAAGAGTTTAGGAAGCAAATAAGCGAAGCCATGCAGAGATGACTGTAAGAAAAGAAGAACCAGTAAAATGATTGCTCATTACAACATACATAGTTACATTAGGCAGTCAGTATAGTTGCTGAAGAACAGTCTTTTGATTCAAATTGAGGAAGTGATTTTCTAATGAAATAATGTGCTTCATCAGTTACAAGAACTATCCCTGAGAATGCTAGATTGACTTTATTTTCTTGAAAAAATTCTTTTTCAGAACATAGTTTAAAAAATATTTTGCATGAGATAGATAAAACATCAGGGTAACTTAAATGACAGGAAAAGACGTAATCCAGAAAGCCAAGAGAACACTGCCAGTGTGTGGCTGATGCATACTTGCCTTCCTGGAGCAGCAATACAGCTCTTCTGTGGAGACAGAGATGGGAGTACACAGGCAGAAATTAGAGAAGCAACTGAGCATAGTTTTCAGTCACTTTTAAAAAATATAAATATAATGCTTCTATAATACTTAAAAGTCTACTGATTTTATTCCTGTATTTCTCTCATTTCAATCTCCCTGTAATCCTGTTTCCACTGTAGGCCTAAATAACACTGGCACTGAAATGTGTTAGATGATCACACTGGGAGTGGGTGTGTGGTCTTTCTCAAAGAAACTCCTGAAAAATGGAAGCATTGTGTTTTTAGGAGTAGAAAATTGGGTTTTCTCATGTTCTGATCTTTCAAATGACCTTAAAGGTTACCTGCCATCTATAATAATTAGACATTCAGTTCAACTCAATCAATATTTGTGATTGTCTTGCAAGTCTCTGGACTGGGCATGTAGCTAGATCAAATTAAAACATACTACTAATGGCACTTTTATTTATTTATTTTTTTTGTCTACTCCATACCATACACTTTCTGCCTGTTTGTTAGGTCCTCTCTTTCAGGGTGTAAGCAGTTCATGGTTGTTATATATATTTACAACACAGTCTGCGGGCTACATTCATATAGTGTATGTTTGTTTAATGCTTTGTACATGGTAGCCTTAACTTGTGGAGAAACTTATGCAACAACATGCACTTTACTGAACCTTAGTTTGCTACTGCACTTGGAGTTAGATCTGAAGTTAATGAAAGCTTTCCTCTCAACTGGTCGAGAGAGAGAAGCACCTCAACAGAGATTCATCCCACGGATCCTCCTCACACATTGCCTTCCTGCTGCTCTCCACAGAAGGAGCACACACCAGTGCAGGTGTGGGGCAGGAGGGAATGGGCACTGCACCACAGCATTGGGTAGGGCTTGGGAGGATCCAGCTGGCCCACTGAGATGCCTCTCTAAGTGGCACCTCCTAGTGGGCTGGAGAGAAGCCTCCAACTGCACTGTGCTGAAAGGAAAACCTTCACCTTAAGTTGGGTGGACTTCTGAAGCATGGAGTTTGTGATGGAAAATTTACTGGCCTTATAATGTTGATAGACTTTAATCAGAAGGCACTTCTGCATCCATAATGAAAAATTATCATTAGTGCTCATTTTAATTGAAAATGCAATTTAAAAATCTTTATTTTGCTAACTATGTCATGAACTTACTCTGTGCCTTTGTCCTAATACGCTGCTTTAGCACCCATCATAAATCCTTTGTCATCATATGACACAGGATCAGGAGTGTCTAAGTGATGAGAAAGATGAAATGGAAATGCAAAAGATCACGTTATTTCTTACATAGCATTTGGCTTTTTGGCACAATCTTGTGTCTTTTAAAATAGTTGAGAAGGCTATTTAATTCAACAAACTTAGAGAGCTGAACTAAATCACAGTTAATTTCTGACATATACGTTTGTTTAGGTAAGCTAGAATAATAATCAAAAATATTTTCATAGGCACATTTGTGTTGTAATAAAATTATGTAGCAGAAAGATTTGAGATTAGATATTTTACCACAAAAATATTTGCTACACGTTATATTTGGTTTGTCAGAAGTGTATTAGCAACCAAAGTAAAAATGATTTTCCAGTATATTAAATATTAACAAAATATGCAAGCACTCACTCTAAACATAGTTTTATATTAACCCATTTCATTAGTCTAATATTTGTATCAGAACTATTAGAACAATTAATGAGAACAATTTGCAACAAAGAGTACTGAGATTTTGTACCAATACTGTAATCAGTAAATGAGACTCATGTCTCTCAACACACTACAGTTGAAGACTTACTTCACTGGTTTTCTCTTCTAGATCTCCATGATCTACCCTTAGATTCACAACAATATGTCATTACGCAGATTCATGGGAGAGGAAAAAATACGTCTTTCCCGAGGAGCTGAATCAATTTCTTGTATTTGCACTTGCTAAATTTTAGGAGGAGGTTGAGGCTTTATAAGAAAAACAAAAGCAACAAATTGAGAACCTAAGTAGCTTTGAGGTCTCATACATCCAAGGGAAGGAAATGAATAAAAAAGTGAAACGATATTTTTAAATTACTTCAGCTAGTTGACCGGAATCTGGAAAGCAACTATTGTAACCAAAGCTCTTTTCCTAAGTAGTTAAGGATTATAGCATTTCACAGAATCACAGAATGCTTATGGTTGGAAGCAACTTCTAGAGATCATCTAGTCCAACCTCCCTGCTCCAGCAGGGCACAGAGTGGCATCGAGGTGGGTTTTGATGATCTCCAAAGAAGGAGAATCCACAACGTCACTGGGCAGCCTGTTCCAGGGTTCTGTCACTGTCACAGTAAAGAAGTTCTTCCTCCCATGGAGATGGAACTACCTATGTTTCACCTTGTACCCTTGTCCTGTCACCGGCCACCATGGAGAAGAGTTTGGCCCCATCCTGCCTACATTCACCTTTCAGGTACTTGTACATCATAATCAGAATTCCTCTCAGTCTTCTCTAGGCTAAACAGGCCCAGCTCGCTTAGTCTTTCCTCAGAAGACAAATGCTCCAGTCCCTTAATCATCTTCATGGCCCTACACTGGACCAGTGTCTAGAAGCCTCATGTCCCTCTTGTACTGGGAAACCCAGAACTGCACCCAATACTCCAGGTGCGGCCTCACCAGAGCTGAGGAGAGGGGGAGAATCTCCTCCCTCGACCTGCTGGCAATGCTACTCCTGATGCAAGCCATTGACCTTGGCCACGAGGGCACATTGCTACCTCATGCTTAACCTGTTGTCAACCAGGACTCCCAAATCCCTCTCTGTGAGCTGCTTTTCAGCAGGTCAACCCCTAATCTGTGCTGGTGCCTGGAGTTATTCCTCCCCGGGTGCAGGACCCTGCACTTGTCCTTGCTGAATCTCATGAGGTTCCTCTCTGCCCAACCTGTCTAGGTCCCTCTGAATGATAGCACAGCTTTCTGGATTGTCATCTGCAAACTTGCTGAAGGTGCACTCTGTCCCCTTGTCCAAGTGATTGATGAACAAGTTGAACAGTACTGGGGCCAGTACTGACCGCTGTGGGACGCAGGCCTCCAACTAGACTCGGTACCATTTATCACGACCCTCTGAGCTCTGCTATCCAGCCAGTCCTCAATCCCTTGCACTGTCCACTCATCTAACCCACTCTTCCTGTGCTTCCCCATGAGGGGAAACAGTGTTAAAAGCCTTGCTGAAGTCAAAGTAGGTAACATCCACTGCTCTCCTCTCATCCATCCATCCATTGTAGAAGGATATCAGGTCCGTCAAACATGACTTCCCTTTGGTGAATTTGTGCTGACTACTCCTAATCACCTTCTTGTCCTTCACATGGCTAGAGATGGTCTCTAGGATGACCTTTCCAGGGATGGAGGTGAGGCTGGCTGGCCTGTAGTTTCCTGGATCCACCCTCTTGCCCTCTTTGAATACTGGAGTGATGCTGGCTTTCTTCCAGTCCTCTGACACCTCCCTCACTAGGTAGTTTCTGTGTTTTTATATTTCTTTCCTGTTAGTCTGTAGGATTTCATTATTTCCTTCTGAAACTGCATATTTGTTTCTAATAGAAAGGTTAGCTGCTGTTGTCATTTAACTTTTAATGTGTTGCTATTTTTAAATAATCATTTGCAGCATTTTTTTCACTGGGATTGATTTTTTTTTCTAATTTTTTCATGGTGCATCATAAAAGAGTCTCCTAACAGATTGCTGGCTTGTCACAAGGGAAAAACTTTTGGATAGTTATTAGTCACCTGTTCTGACAGGTCTGTATTTCTGTGCCACAGGGACATGAGAGCCAGAGAGATACTACAACAAATATTTCTGCAAACAGTCAGTTAAATTTGCAAGATGGTACTGGCAGATCAACCGTTATCTTGCTATGGAAATTTATACTTTTTTTTCTGCTAATGAAAATTTTGGATGGTCAAAGAAAGGCTTGTTGCGAGTTCTGCACATAAAAGGAGGATGTTCTTGAATGTTCATTCAAGAACAGGAGGATGTTCTTGAATGTTCATTCAAGAACAGGAGGATGTTCTTGAATGTAGGAGGCAAAACTTAATACCTCTGATTTTTCTCTCAGGATCTGATTTTCCTGATCTGAGGTTAACTACTGGCAGTGACTCTGTGGGAAATCTTGGCATAGACTCAAAAGAGATAGAGTATCAGGAGAAATTATTATAATTTTAGCAATCAGAATAAAATAGAATTATAGGTTTTGTTCAGTGATTTAAATACACAGTAACTACTATGTATGGTAGCTAGTATGTATCCACACTGTAATTTTTATGTAATTCCAGGCTGTGTGAAATTCACAACAATTTAATGTTGCATTAATGATCACTGGCAGTTTAGTCCACCTGCTTTCTGAGCTACAACAGGTGCTTGGATTTGAAGGGGTCATAGGCATGTGATAAACATTTTTAGTTATTTTATTTAAACAATCAGGAAAGCCTTATACTTTCAGGTAAACTAGATTGGTATATTGAAGATTTGGAATGATAAAAAGTTTGATGCAACCAAAATGGCAGGAAATACATAAGGCAGACTATATTCAAAGAAACGTGAAAGAAAATAGGATGCCAGGAAAGTAAACAGAGATGTAATAAGAACAGAGAGACTACTTCCCTACATATTGTGATGCAGTTTTAAGAATCATAGCATCCTTAAGGTTGGAAGGAACCTTTAGAAATCATCTAGTCCAACCCCCCTGCACACCCAGAGCACGTGGCACAGGGTGGCATCCAGGCAGGTCTTGAAGATCTCCAGAGAAGGAAGCTCCACAAGCTCTCTGGGCAGCCTGTTCCAGGGCTCTGTCACCCTCACTGTCAGGAAATTTTTCCTTAAGTTCCTGTGGAACTTTTGATGCTTCAGTCTGTGCAGAAGCACCTCTAGTTCTACCTCTAGTTCTAAGAATGAGCTTGTCATTATTATCAAACTTCCAGAGTAAAGCATTGCGTGTGATCAATGGCTGCCCTGGAATGAGATGGAAGTATCCCTCACCCCTCTTTTAGTAAATATTGTTTATGATGACCTGCTGTTCTTTAGGTGTGCAAATGATGCTTTCTCACTCAAGTGGGTGGGTGAGAAGCTTATACTATATGAACTACAGAATTTGTATTAAATTGGTATGCAGGGAGAAGATCAAAATGTTAAAGCTGATGCAAATCCAACCAATATTATTTAATTTGCACAGGAATGTAAGTTAGAGTGGAAGTTAGATTTAACTCTTCCCACTGGCTACCACTAGGCTTCTTTCACGACCACAAACTTAACCTTGGTCAAACTTGATCACGACCACAAACTTCTGCTGTCTCTTTCCTACTGCTGGTTCCTGATTCTTTGAAGGCATGGTTCCTCCATAGACCTCTCCCCAAGAATGCACAGGCTGTTTTAGTGACTCATAAATACCAAAAAGAAAGGTACTGTTGAACCTGTATGCATGACTTCTACAGGTGAGAACACTTTAAATGTTGTGTCACAGAATTGAGCTGGAAGGAACTGTAAAAGATCATTTAGTCCAGGAAGATAAGTACAGCCCCCCAAAGGTTTCATTAGTATTATTCAGTAAATAATGGATAAGCTTATCACCTGAGAAAACTCAAACATATGCATCAACAAGCAGTAAGAAGAGGATTTTTAACCAGAATTGTAACATAAAAATTTCCTCCCTTTCTAAGTAATACAGATCAGAAAGCAGAAATCTTGCACTCAGGCAGGATCAAGAATAAATAGGTCATTATCAAAAAAAAAAAAAAAATCACTTCTCTTACTGTTTTTGTGCCCTTGTTTTTCTTCTCCTAATACGTATTTCACTTTTACCTTTATAGAGTTTCATCTTCATTTCACATTCTCACTTGACTCTGTTAAGAATATCCTGAATTCTGTTCTCCACAAAGTCTGATGACTACCACAGTGTGGTGATTTGGAATATTTCTCCCTATTGGATTGCTGAATTTATTAATAAGCAAAACTTTGTTCAAGAGAAATCTCTTTGGCTCTCACTTTAAATGTCCTCACTATCTCACACTGAACTAATATCTGCTATCTCACACTGAACTAATATCTGCTAATATTTAAGGTGTGTAATTTCATCTAGACTTTAGCTTTAGGTGTAGATTTCTAGTAAGAAGAAAATGAGGGAAGAGTGGGGTGAATGTTAAAGCCTTTCATCCACCCATTCCTTGTGGCTGACTTCTGCTTCCTCTCCAGAAGTGAAAACTAAGATGGCTGTGAAGTCAGGGCAGACGTTTTGTGCCATATGCAGGGCATACGTCTGCAGTGTCTGTATGTCTGTCCCACACTGTTTGCATTGTGAGAGAAGGAATAGAAGACTAGCCTGAGACAGGATATATTTACGCTGTTCTCCTACTTTGTTTAGAAAAAAATCATGTCAGATGTGTTACAAAGTTGGGCAAAAATGTAATTTTACACCCAAAATTTCTGTTTCTTGATAGTTTGAATTTTTAGTGCAAGATTTTTTTTTTTTTTTATGATTTCTGAGCTCTGCTGATCCTTTTTTTTTATGGCTAGGAGATTTCGAGTTCTGTTTTTGTTTTTGAGTAACATGCTGAAAATGAGAATTGGTGGAAGTAATTTTTGCATTTTTTTAAATGTGTTCTTCGATTTGCTGTAACTGTAGAAGACTCAGGTACCTAAACATTATGTTTTAAGTAGCCTGGGACAGGAGTTGTATTGTCCTTTTGGGGGTGCAAAAGGTAGTGTTTGGGTACCAAGCTGACTCAGGTAATTGATTAACTGTTCAGTAACTAATGTTCAGTGACTGACTTAGTATCATCTCTTGCTTTTCTTTGCTACAGAGATTCAAAAGTGGATTTAAACCAATTATATTAGTGCTCAGACCAATGGGCCTGAAATCCAGTTCTCAAGTTAAGGGGTAATCATCCATGCAGTGAGAATAAAGGCTTCATAGTTGGGCCCTATGCAAATATCCGAGATAAATAAATGAAATGAGCTACCTACCCAGGATGGCTGTGCATAGCTCCAGCTGCAAACGAGACTCGCACTGTGATAGCGAGGGGGTCTGATTACAATTCCTACATGATTGCACGCTGTCCTGTGTAATTCATCCATATGTTGCACAGACCTCCTTTGAGCTGGAATGAGTTTTTCTGTTCTCTTTTTTAACAGTAGAGTAGCCATTGAATCTGTTCTCATTCTTCCTTCCCCTTGCCTCTCTGCACAAAGACAGAATGGGTTATGTTGCCATTCACTGCTGAGGTGCTGTGCCTTCTCCTGGGAGATTCGCTGGGTTGTATTAGCACAGATTAAGATCTGTGCTATCCTCACTCCTCCCAGTACCAGTTTATTGTTTGTTAACTGTGAGGTCAATAACAGTCTGTTTTCTGTCAAATAACAGAAACTGCCTGTTTTCTTATGGGACTTGTAGCAATCTCTGGTTCACCAGCCTGTCATGTGGATACAGCTGCAGGGAACATTCATTAGAAATATTGCGATCTGTAGGAGGATTTTTAAACCATGCTATTTTATTCCTACAATCATTTCCATTTCTATATTTTTGTCCTATCTGGACACTTTTATATAAGTGAGATTAGGGAGGGTCAAAGATCAGATATGCTAAGAGGAGCTAGGAAAGGGTCACTTTGGTCTGAAAAGCAATTAGCTAACTATCTTTTTTTTTTTCTTTTTGCCTTTTTTTCCCCCTAACATAATTCCAAGAGATGTTTTAGCTCTCCTGTTTTGTAACTTTATCAGCTTGATCATCATTTTGTGACTAGATAATGATTCAACTCTTTAGAGTATAGAGCCATTCAAAAGCAAGGGTCTGACCAGCTGATATGGAAAAGAAATAATTCTGAAGTGTACTTATACATGTGCATCTGAATAAAAAATAAAAATAAATGTACACTTTCAAATGCATTTCAGATGTTTGAGGAAATACTTGAAAGCTACGATGATCTTATGAACCTTTTTGTCCATTCTCCATGTTTTTCACATCCTCTTCCTTTCCTCCTCCTCTCTTCCTTTCTCTTCTCCCAATTCCAATTAGAAACTTAATAACTGATGCCTTTGAAGTGATAATACTGATAGTACTGGTAACGTCTGATCCAAGACGGCCCAAAGAGGCCAGCACACCAGGTCCTAAATGCGAGAGAGGTGGGGAAGAAAGCCTCTGAAGTCAGAAATAGAAACCGTCCTTCTGGAACAGACCTCCAGGCCCAGTATTTCATCATGGTCAGGGCAATGCCAGCTTCTTTGGTAGGATGTTGAGAGAAATGAGATGATCCGTCAACCCTACCAGTCTTGTCCTTTATATGTTTTCAGGCCTTGTAAGGGTCTCCTGATGTTCTTGGCTTGCTTCTCTGCCTACTAGTTTGTAAGACAGGCTCACTTGAACAGTGGATCAAGAACAGCCAGGTATCGTGGACAAGGTTGCTTTTCACTAAATAATTCCATCATTTTTTTTTCTTTAGGGTGTTTGGATTTTATTGCTTTCTTAATTATTCTGTAAGCTTTATAGGCCAGGGTTGTTTATTTCTGTGTCCCCTCTTCCTGGTGAGATTCTCTTGTCAATATCTTGAAACGGTGGCTGTTAAGGTGAGAGCACCTCTATTCTGCTGATCGCATCTGTGCCTGCATCCATCAGCCTTTCAACAAAATAGTGCTGGAGGAAACATGACTCATGAGGATCCTGAGATTTAGAGTGACATTGCAGTAGCGGACAGAAAGATGGAGAGTGGCCAGGCTGCAGTCAACCAATCAGAAATTTAAACTTCATTCGATATATGTGGTTTCACATGCTGAGGAGGTGGGGGGGCTGTCCTAATGGCCATAGAGGACCCTTGTAGCTGCAGCTTCTGGCTGCAGAAAGGAACTATTCATCCACACAAGCTTGGAAAATGGTCCCCTCCCCCATCAATTCTCTGGCATTGCAATGGCAAAGGAAATGGGTTCCTGGAACTTTCTCAAGGCCTCCTAGCAAGCAGTGCAAAGGACACAGCTAATATACCCACATGTAAGAAGCAGTACATGCTTCAAGGAAGAGAATAAATCAAATGCAGTACTTCAGAGAATATTGCTGTGCTTTGATAAGGCAAACTCAAAGTCTTGACTGACCTTGACAAAAGCAATTACATACAGAAGGTCATTTGTGACATGACTACTTCTCATCTCAATTCTCATTTTGATTTTAGTAATATAAAACAAATGAATATGATCACAGCTGTGGTTCCTCACAGTCCCTGAGTACTGTACAATAATGTTTTGACAGTTTCAGAAAACTCACCACCTCTTTTCGCAAGTATGCGATACCCGTAGATCTAGCAAAGCAGGACTGAGCTGACCCTGCAGCATCGTTTCCAGCTGCCACTCTGTGTCGCCTGTGTTTGTCAGTCTAAAGAAAGCTATAAAATCAGGTTGTTGTCTGAAAAGTTTGGTGAAAAACAAATAACTCTTTTGATAGGATGGCAAAGCTTTAGCAATTTCACAGCTGTCTGGAGATTATTTCCAACAGTGTAGAAAGTTATGTTATCTTTTAAGACTTTTCCATTAATATTGAAGTGTATTAAAACTGGTGAGGGGTATGGAGAGGTATGGAATCCTAGCAGTATATCACAGAATCACAGAATGGTTGAGGTTGGAAGGGACCTCTAGAGATCATTTAGTCCAGCCCCCCTGCTCCAGCAGGGACACCCAGAGCATGTGGCACAGGGTGGCATCCAGGCGGGTTTGGAAGATCTCCAGAGAAGGAGACTCCACAGCCTCTCTGGGCAGCCTGTGCCAGGGCTCTGTCACCCTCACAGGAAAGAAGTTCTTTATCATACAGAGATTAAGCTTCCTGTGTTTCAATTTATACTCATTACCCCTTGTTCTGTTGCTGACTGAAAAGAAGTAGGAAAGTCTATATGAATAGAGAATGCCAGGTGTGGGAGACAGTACAGCTTGAGACAGAATAGCACTCTCCCATGACCTTGAAGGATCAGTGCATACTGGCCCTCCCTTTGATGTTTCCATGCAAAACTTACTTCAGAGAGTAGCTGGAGACGGCACGGGGCATTACTGGCATCTGCAAGGCCACAAATCCAAAGCTGATTTGCTCTAACAGACATTGTGTTAATATACAAGATGTTCACTTGAGCAATGAAGGGATGCCGATCTGGATCTTGATCCTGATTCTGATTCTGATTAAATAAAAATTGGGGTCCATGTAGTCACTTGCCACATACAGGGGAACAATTTAAGAAGTTCCAGAAAAAATTTAAGTATAAGCACCAGATGAGGGGCACATACATAATATGAATGATCTACTGTAATGGTGAATAACTTCCAAGAATTGCTATTTTATCTATACAACTGCATATGGTCTGGGAAAAAAAATCCCCCCAAAACCTCCCAAAACAAGGCTTGCTAGTCTCTGAGCATAAATTGGAAAAGATGCACTGAAGTCAATGAAATTATTCTAATGTTGACTATCCACATTTTTAATAGGCTGTAAGTAGAAATGTAAACTTGAATTTTAGTGTCCTACTCATTGTCATAATCTAAGAGTACACCAGGGTTTTTGGCACTGCTGTAAGCATATCTGGGGCTATGAACATGTAGGATAACTGTTAAACTTCCTTCTCATAGCTTGCTTGGAGAACAAAGTATTGTATCCTTACTGATCTTTTCTTTACTTTATTGTTGTTTCAGGTTGGGTTTCCCCATGATGACTGTGTCCTGTACCGTTGGGATGTGCTATCTCCTTGTTGCGCATGTTGTAGTGGGTTGGAACTCTTAGTAACTTACGCTTTCAAGACCCAAGGAAACTTTCCATCTCATTTAGTTTATAAAAGGTGCAAACACCCCACCATATGGTATCAATCAAAATGGTCATCAGAGTCTGTTTGGGTCAGCCTTACTCTTGTGTTTTCTGATCAATCTGCAGAACTAGACAGTCAAAATTAAAAGAATTATATATTTAATTATGAATAATATTATTGTGCAGATAAAAAGGCAGCAGCACAAGGGAATATACTGTGACTGAAAGTTTGTGCTGCCACAATTTGAGTACAGTCACAGATAAAAAACTCACAATAGCAGATGTTCAGTAATTTCTTCTATGGCTTCATTTGTCTTTGTCAGTTTATTTAGCTATTTGTATTAAAGTACCTGATACCTGCAAGTTGTAATAATAGAGACGTAAGAGACAGTCTGTACACTACAAAGGATGTATCATTATCTATGTTTAAAAATAAACTCATCTCCTGAGAATGTATTATGGAATAAATTGTTTTGGAACTGCAATAGCATTGTATGGAGCTTCTGTTTTTCATTTTAAAGTTTCTAATCAAAGTTTTTTCCCGTAATATACTCCTTTTCCCTAACTGGACATAAAATATGAGGAAGCACTGGACATCTTTCATTTAATTATTCAATTCACTTCTGTGGTGGAATATGCTAAATCTTTTAATAAGTTAATATGCTATATTGAAGAATGAGATCATACTTTGGCTTTGATTTTGTTCCTGCTGATAATAATGTGTTAAACCACATATATTGTTTTGTGTAGTTGGCTGCCAGAACAGGTCAGGCTTCCCATTATGAATATTAAATCCTGTGAGGGAATCCAGGTTTCGGTCTTCGTCTTCAGATAAATGTGTTGGTGGGACCGACCCGAATGGCAGTGAGTCTGACTGATCTCGAGTGACAGAAACCAGCAACGTCAAGTGGGGGGACTCAGCTAGACGGGATCGAATTATAGGGAGTAGCAGAGGAGCGAATGCTGCTTCTCACCTGCACTTGTGCCCGGAGGTATCGTGGGGAGGGAGAGGGAAGTGGTCACATCTCTCACCTCACAGAGGAGGCAAGGTGAATGGTATATCCTCTTTTTAAGTATAATTGATTGCGCCCCTTATTTAGATTTCTCTTTATTTGAATTGAACGGAGCTGCAGTGCTTGCTCAGAGCAGGCTGGCTCTGCCCACCACGGCCCTCGTGCCCTGAGCGAGCCGCGGGGCGGCAGCAGCGGTGACGCAGCGGCCCTGGTCTGCTGGCCCTTGGCCTGGCAGGGTTGGCTCCTGCGCGTGGGTGCACATGGCACTGGGGAGCTGTGAACACCGGAGAAGCCCGGGGACAAGCCCCATCGACAGCCACCGCCGCCTGCGGCATGCGAACAGCCGCCTCTCTTCTCTCATGGCAGCAGTTTGCACCAATGCCGACAGGAATTTTGTTGCAATTAAAGAAACATTTATGCAAATCATCAATTTAATCCCTGGTTAAAAGTAAAAATAATCACAGTGCTTTTTTTTTTTTTTTAAATTGTCTTTCACATTCCTTAGATCTGAGCAATCTCAGTGCAGCCGCTGTTTGCACGAAGACTGCTGTATTAAACCCGGTGAAAACACCCCAGAAAGACATTTGTTTGTAACTGTTTTTGTTTGTTTCTTTGCTTGTTTGCTTGCTTGCTCTTTTCACTCACCAGATTTAAGGTTGTATTTCTTTTCTTGTCCCATTAAAACACTATCAGCACGTAGGAGTGTAAAAATGAGATTATGAGACCTTGATGGTTGGGACCTTTGACTTACCCATTCTCTGAGACAGTTTGGTGTAAGAGAGATCTCCTGGGCTTCAGAAGTGATACATCAAGAGGACTCAGAAGAGATTTTTTCTCTTGTCCTGTCAAGGGAAGGCAAGTGTTGCACAGGGAGTACACAATCATATTCATCATGCTTTTAGGCAGCTAAAGCCAAGGCTAAATTAATTCTGCTTCTTGGAAAATACTTTATGAAGTTTTCTGCAGTATTTTCTTCAGATAAACTAGTTTTTCTTCTCTAAACACCCTTGTCACTTCATTTGGGCAGCAGAGAATTGCTTACTGAGAGTTCATGTGACAAAGCAAATGGTAAAAAGAAGATAAAATTGTTTGTTTGCACAGGGTTTTATGTGAGTGTAATCTAATGTTCAATAACCAGAGAAAGAAATGATAAACATTATTTTTCCTCCAGGCTTCTGCTGTTGTTTCTCATATTAGCAGACAGTCTGTTTAAATGAAAGTTACCCAGATCCTTCTTATTCAAGATACCTTCATTTCCAGGTGCTAAAGTATATTTTTCATTGATTTCCATCACAGTTATTGATGCAATCAGAAGAGCATAAGTTACAGTGACTACATCCTTGACAAAACTAGTGCATGGGATCTACCAAACAGTGATTTTGAAAAGTAGTGGAAGTTCATTTTTCAATAAAATTCACTCCAAAAGTGCAACTATTATGTAACTATTACAAATATGCAACTATTACAAGAAACTCTGCAAATATTAAAAGTTATGTAAATATATATATAATCATTAGCGTGGCTGGGACTGATTTCAGAGGCCTGGATTCTCATTTTCATGACCATCCCTTCAAGCCACATACTGGTATTCACTGTAAGCTGTAGAGTAAGTATAAGTGTGTGCCTACTCTGTAACCCTTTTACACGTTCCCAAAGGTGTAAAATGTAGTAAGATAAAAATACTTGAAGTATAACATTACAGTGCAATGTAACCAAAGCCCAGTGAAAGAAGTCAGCTCTACTTCTATTTCTTTCAATTCTACAGTGAAAGAAGTCAGCAGATCAATTACTACAAGCGAGGAATGAAATAGGGACATTATACAACTCAACCAAATACTGACCAGTCCAGAAGATATAAAACATGAAGCAACATTTTCCCATAATCCTGTCCCAAGCTTCAGAAGTTTCTTTGACTCAGAGGCGTTTTAAATGAGAGATTGTATTTTCATATTTAACTGCACCTGATGAATTTTCCTTCACACAGATAGCAAGCCACTTGCTCACTCACTCACTTCACAGTTGATTTGCTCATTTCTTAGGTGGATATACTTTCATATTCTCATCCCTTTTTTGTATCTTCTATACCTTTTTAAGTTCTACAACAGTCATTTTGAGGTGAAAGGATGAGGACTGAAAATACTAGCCATGGCACAAATATGTAAGGTATTTATAGAGTGGTTTGGTGACTTCTTCTGTGTTTTCATTTCCTTCCTAATGATCATTAACATCTGGTTTAATTTTTATACTGCTGCTGACAACTAAACTGAGAAATACATTTTAACAGAAGATTCTGTTTTAGTTATGAAATCGATTTCCTCAGTGATAATTATTAGCCTGCATTATTTTATATGTGAAGTTTTATTTTTTAATCCATTGCTTTACAGATGGGCACAATGAATGCCATTTTTTATTTTTTTGCAGTCAATTGCTCTTGTAATGATTTTAGGTAATTTTTCACTATTAACCCTGATACTCTGAACAACTTAGTATCACCCACAGACCTTTAACCTTTTACTTCAAAATCTCGACCATTTATAGATACCTTTTTTGTTTACGATGAGTGATGGTCAATACAATTATAAAGTCTACCCAAGTGCCTCCAGATCTGTATGGAAGGATCATCCCCTTTATCTTATGGTAGTTTAATTTCTTTAAGTCCGGCTGCACTGGATCCATTTGCCCTTTGTCTTAATTACAGATCAAATAAAATGTTTTTAAAACAGCAATGATTTCCAAATGCTGCACACCTTGCTAGCAGGCCTTTCTGAGGTGAAACTGAAAAAATAATTCTCATTCTCAGGAAAATATTTTAATTAATCTGTAGGATTTAGAAAAACAAAACAATTGTTTTGGAAAAGAAATAATGATTTATTCTTCAGGGCATAAGCTAACTTTAATTAATGTTTTCAGAAGGAAACTTGCCTGTTGAATGAGTTATTCCTCTTTATAAAAGCTTATTTTAGACCTCACCTTTTTTTTCGCCATGTCTTTGTAAACCAGGAAATTCAGTCAGTTAACTTACTGGCTGATCTAGTCCAATAAAGCAATTCTAGTTTTCTCAACAAAAGTAAAATAAAATGTGCTGTTTCTAAGAAATTAAATTTATGTGACTACTTAAAAAGGGGAAGGTCTCAGTTAAGAAGTCAAATATTATTTGCAAAATATATGCAAGTACCATATTCCACTGAATTGTGCTGCTAACTTTCTCCAGTGAATCAGTATGATTTTATATTTTATGTATTGGAAGAAGTTTAAAAAGAAAAAAACTTCAGTTCCTGCTGTCTTGCTAGCTTGGTCTGTTGCTTCTCCTAGTGAACTGATTTTGGATATATTTTCTGTATGGATGTTTTGAACTTTGTAAGAATATTCAATTATGTTGTTTCAAGTAGCACAGAATTAGTTATCTGCAAACACTATCTATTTTAAGGACTAATAAAAAATGCATGACAGCTATCAGAGGGTTAATCCCTACATTAACCCCCATTAAAAAAATTCATAGGTTCCAAACAGTAGAAAATCAGTGACACCTGAAATAGACACAAAATAAATATGCTAAGCATGAGCCTCGGTGTTTGTTATAATGGGTTGCTAAGAAAATGATTGGGATCCAAGCCAGAAAAAATAATGAAATAGCTGAAGCATTAAATTAATACTTCTGAAGTGAATATACAATAGGAAATGCCAGCAATTCAGAATAAGTGCTAACCACCTCAGATGAAGTCAGCATAAGAAAATCTGAATTACTTATTAAGGGCAACAGGAAATCAACAGATGTTGGAGATCTATTGAGAGAAGGATTACGGTGGTACTCCACAGATGCACTAGAGAGATGAGAATAATAAAAACACTTTTCTCACGTATTTCTTATTAGTGAAGAATATTATAGGATTAGCAATTGTTACACAAAATAATAAGACAGAGGGGGTTTGCACTGATTTTAAAGTTGTTCACATGCTATTGTTCTTTTTCTTGGTTGTTATTGTAACTTGGATAGGCATCAGTGATTTATTAGCAGCAATTTCAACTAGTGCTTTGTCTAATGAATCAGTAATGGAAAGAAAGCCATCTCAAGATGTGGTCTTGGCCATCGTTACTATTATCCTTGCTGGAATAAAAGACCTGCTGCTCTTTAGAAGAAAATCCACATGCGTTTGGTTGTTTTGGTTGTATGTGACTATAGAAAGGAGGGAGATTTGGAGCACTGTAAACAAGGAAAAAAAAAAAGGAGAGAGGGAGATAATTTTTCTCTCTCTTTTTTTTTTTCTGCTTTCTTCCATCTCTCTATCACCTCAAATTCTGTATCTGCCAGATACAGTTATTCTGTCATCTTTCTACTGAGGCATCTGCTCTTTGAACCTTCTGCTTCTCTTCATTCTTTGTTCATTCATGCTGTTTTGCTTCTCAGTCACCAAAAAACAGCTCATTTGCTCTGTGTCTAACCCCTTCTTCCAGGTGGCTTGCGCTTACTCAACAAATAATGTTAAAGAGAGGAGGGAAGGGAGGTATTTTCTCCTAAATTTTTCTAATGTCACAGGTGTTCATAGTGGGTAGCATAGTTTCCTTTTTTATTTCATCCCTCTGTGTATATATGTCCATGTGTTACACTTTCCAATCTTCAGTCTCTTTCTCACGTTTTATGTATTGATAGTGAAAATAATTACTGCAGAATGTCTGGCAGTGTAGTGGCTCATGAAGATAAATTGAAAACTCAAGATTCTCTTCAGATTTTATCAGGAGTGTTGATGCTTCAGGATGTTTTTTTCCTCATTATCCTTCCCACATTCACTTTTGAGCTCAAATGGTTACAAATTAGAGCCACTGAAGTCCATTATTAAGCTCACCGAAAAAAATGAGAAAAAAACCCCCTGTAAAGTATGATATCTGCACAGTATTTGTTTTATATATTTCTGTGACTTGCAACAAATTTTGAGCAACTATTTTGATTATACCACGTAGATTATTTAATTTGGATCCAGGTTTTTAGCAGTAGTTGAAACTGTAGAGGATCTAATCTGCCTCATATATGCTCTATTTTAAAGGTATATGCATTTCCACAACCACATATTGGTCCATGCCTTGGGAAATGTGGCTGAGTATTTCTAAGAGCGGGTTAGAAAAACAGTTCCTGGAATAACATGCAGTCTGATCCTTGGGCTAAATGGTGCCCTGACTTCCCTGTCTGTTCTATAGTTCTGTCAGCTCTAGGCCTAAGATGTGTGACTTGACTGACCAAAACAGGTACTGATATATTTTTGTAAGCCTTTACTGTATGAAAAGGGGAAAAGTATCTGACACTGAAGAAAATGAAGAATACTCTGAGGTCTTCGACTGTTTGAAATGATGTGAGTAGGTCAAAACTACTGCTTCTGCTCAAAGATATCTTGCTCATACTCATGACGTGCACAGAGATTGCTTGTAAAATCTGGATAATAGCCTTTCAAAGTAATAAATATTAACATTACAGCATGCTTACCACTCATTTTCCACTTACACATTTTCTTTATGTAAGATCGTATGACATTTCATGTTATATATCAAGAACATGATTAAGGGAAGATGAATGCTAAGTAAATTATAATAAAATCTTTCTGTTGAGAACCTTTAACGCTCTCATGCTTCAGAAACAGATTTGTGAACAGGGCCTGCAATTTGTAGAGCAGACGAGGGTATCACTAGGGATGTAGTTTTTGTTGTCTATATGAAAAATGTTCCAAGATGACTATGTCATGAGCTTTGAAAAACCCTACCTGCTGCTTATATTAGCAGTCAAAACCTTTATGATGTACTTTACAATGAGGTCACTGCACACCGGAGTTTCTGGAGGTTGAGAAAGACTTTTTCATGAGAATTTACCATCTATTTTTTTTCTGAAGTGCTGCTCGGTCAGAGTTGCAAATCGCAAATTCTGAGTTAATCAAACTGTTGCCGTCTGCACGGCGTGGTGACCTGGATTCAGGAACGGCACGTCGGTCAATCACAGGCCGCTCGGGTCATCTGCTCGCAAACACCAATGTGGTGGATGGCAAATGGCATTTATTAACATGTGGC
>JAWLRI010000144.1:3847806-3881891 GCA_034781795.1 Crypturellus tataupa
ATCCAGGCGGGTTTGGAAGATCTCCAGAGAGGGAGACTCCACAGCCTCTCTGGGCAGCCTGTGCCAGGGCTCTGTCAACCTCTCAGGAAAGAAGTTCTTTATCATACAGAGATGAAGCTTCCTGTGTTTTAATCCATACTCATTACCCCTTGTTCTGTCACTGGCCACCACAGAGAAGAGTTTGGCCCCCTCAGGTACTTGTGCACATTGATCAGATCCCCTCTCAATCTTCTCTTCTTTAGGCTAAACAGGCCCAGCTCGCTTAGTCTTTCCTCATGCGATAGATGGTATATGTTGTCCCATGAAAACAGATCCAGCTTTTTCACATCCTCTCCTTCACTCTCTCCAATTCTTTCAACACCATAGAGGGAGGGGAACTATAATGCCTAAGACAGCGTTGTTGAAGAGCCTTCTTAAAATCTCAGGAAATCCACAGAACTTCAGGCAGCGACTACTATGTTGTAAGCACAATTTCGTGGTATTTGAGAAAGTATGACTCCTGCAGAAATATGCAGCTGAGGATAGTAGTTTGTTTGAAACTGACAGCGTTCTTATTATGTTAATAGATTTTCTGCTAAAACAAAATCTGCATTAAAATCCTGGATTTTGTAAATGATCTGTCAACAACACTTTTTATGTATTCACATTACATTTTGGCTTATTATTCTTAGTAAAATTGATACTAAGTTACATTACATTTGATTGTGGAATGATAAACACATCCCAGAGATAGAACAAACAGGGATTCACATATCTTTCTCCTCTTTATTGCTAAGCAAAATATCTTGCATACCATAAATATACATATAGTTCTTCAGTATATTTCAGAGGAAAACATGTGGACGCATAACAATCAGAAAACAACGGAGCAAAGTGATTGCAAGAGGTCTGATACTGCATATGGGAAATACATTTTCTGTTTGAAGTCTCCAAGACACTAAATGAGACAGTTAAGAGTTGGATCAGCCTTCTTTTCTACTTTTCTAGTCAATACCTAGTATCCCATAGTGAGCTTTTTGGTTCTACGGTTCTATAATCTTTATACTGGAGAAGAAAATTATTCAAGCTGCTTCAAATAATACAGTAGAACCTTTGCTTTGATAACTGAGGGATGAAAGCTCATTACAGGGGCTGCAATGGACAGAGGAGATTTCCTCAGCCCTGTTCATAAGCCAAACTAGTCCCTTGGGATGAAGTCATGTTTCTTACATTTGCCTCTCAGTTTGATGGGCTTTTCAGCACTGCCTTACAGGAGATCTGATTTAGGATCTCTGCAGTGGACACTCCTTGGCTTCCCTATGCTGCATTTGTGACTTTCTTTCACGGTGCCCAGAAAAAATATCCACGTGCTGCTCAGGAGCCAGTTCTGATGGGGGAAGGGTAATAACCCATTGATTCTTCCACTCCAGACGATCCTGAGGGTCACTCAAGAAACCGGTTTGCAGAGCTATTATACAGTGACTTGATCTATTTCACTAACACTTTTCAGTTCATCTTTATTTGTACCAGTAACTCTGAACAGCTGCTTGTTGCAGCTAGTGACCATCACAAGGCCAAAGGCAAAAGGTACCAAATGTGAAACAGGCTCCCCAGAGAAGACTTGATGCTCAACCCCAATAGAGTAACACCAATAGAAATTATGGCTGCATATCTCCCTGCTTCCTAGGAAGAAATGATTTGACCAACTTGGCCTGCTGGAAAGGATCTCTTTTCTCTTGCTGATGTAGGGGGAGGTGGGATGAGGCTTCGTGGCTTTAAGCAACTGCCAAGCCAGAGTGTCTCTTAAGGTGATTCCTCATGCTGCAACTGATATGGAAAGGGGAGAGTAACTGAAGTATGATCAGAAATCTTGCAGGGTGCTATAGCAGTTAAAAAGTAGCTTGTGCTTTCCCAAACACTGCCGGGTCAGGTGATAGGTGGGTTTTAATACTGATTTTGTGCAAAAGTAAATGATTATACTAGGAGAAAAGAAGCCATGAAGTTCATTGTTGCCAACACAAATCTTGTGCAAAATTGGCACAATTTTGTGATTATTTATAATGAATATAAATATTTTGTGATTATTTATAATGAATATAAATATTCATATAAATATAATGAGTATAAAGAAATGAAAGGAAGGAATTTTGGAGGAAAGAAAGATTCCTGTGGTACAAGGATATCTCACAGTCTATGTATGTCTCAAGTCTAGGTGTAAGTCTAGCAAGTAAAATACTCACAATTGAATATGAGTTGGATAAACAATTTTGAGACAGTACTTCAGCATGCACAGAGCTCACTGCAATCCAAGATTCAGGGGCAACCTTCTGTGACTGTAGGTCTTAACCTTTAAACCTGGTTCAGCAAAACACCTGTAGTCCTGCAGTGGTCCTTTTGAAAGTTATTGCAAAATATATATATATCACAATATATCACAATATATATCACAAGCAGTGGGAGTTCTCTGATTCCTCTTGGTTATTTCCGAGGAAAGGTTGTGATGAGACATATAAGTCAGTTGCGCAAATCCAAACATAAAGTGATTGGCTGCACATAACCTAGAGACAACTCATAAAAGGGTTTAGAAAACTAATGTGGAAAGGTCTGCTGAGAGGCAAGCTTTATCACTCCTGATGGTAACACTTGTGTGACTCAGAAGGTAGAAAGATTAGCCTGCATTTGGTGCCCAGGGAAATTCTGGCTAGTCAGTGTATTGTCTCGCTGACATACAGTATCTGTCTTTTTGAGAGAAGTGGAATGTAACTTTCCCTGTATCTATATGGCTGAGGCAACTGCTGATATTAGTAGAGAGACACACAGATCTGCTTTTCCAGCAGCAGCTTTTTCCTAGCAATTAGCTTACCTATTACTATATTAACATCCTCTTAGCTTTGGTATAAATTAGTTTAACTTCACTGCTTATACTTCATTATGGAAATTTTTCTAATATAAGAATGTCTCTGAACTCGCTTTAATAATAGATAATATAGGTGAATGGAGTCCTGTTGACTTTACGATTGACCTAACCTAGATGTCACTCTAGATTCCTACATCAAGATCAGTGTCTGGGGTGATGTGCCTGCTTACACTGGAATTAAAATGGATACTCCGTATTCGCTTGATGTGAAAATGAATACGAAAATTACAACAGGTCCAATTCTGTATGCCCTGGGTAGTTAAATGTGATAAACTGATGTAAAAAATCATTTTTAGACATGAATACACAATAAAAGAAATCCAATTAATTACAATTTGGATTAACTGAGCATCAGTGTTTAGTGAGAAAGTGGTCCCTTCTGCTATACAAAAAGCCTCAGTCCTCAAGAGGCTGTGACTAAAGGACACCAGGTTGAATCGTTTAAATAGTCATGATGCCAGTAGATATTACCTAAGGCTGCTTTTGCATACCAATAATTGAGCCTTTGGCCTGTCTCATGTGGCTTTTTATTATCTTCCTTCTAAGAAAGCAAAACAGCTGCAAAAATGTTAATGACAGAAAGGGACCAGCATAACAGTAACTGCTGATCAGCTGTGCATGAATTATCTGACTTATTAGATCTACCAAGATGCTCTGGGCACTCAGGCACTGGTTCAGTCAGATGAAACCCATGGTGTCTCAAATGCAGCGTAATTGTTCTGAAGCTCAAGAGAAAAGAGGATTAGTTTGTACAACAATCTTGATATCTTTGAGGCAATTCATAACTGTGTTTGAAAATATGTTCAGAATACATAAATATTTTGCTACTTCCCCAGAGTTGTCTTATTGATATTAGTGGCTCTCTGTGCGATTGTATGAGTACTCTTGCCATCTACCTCAGGTAACAATTTAGATGCAGAGGAAAGGGCTGAAGTATGAAGCCCAAACCTTGAAGCAAGTGAAGTCCATTTTCACCCACATAAAGATTTTGCGAAATTAGCTTCTCTTCTTCTGTGGATATATGGAATGACTAATTGCATATAGTAAATGGAACCATGGAATTAGGGAGGTGAAAGAGATTGCTGTGATAAAAGGATGGCTCATATGCTGGTATCAAGTGACAAATCATATAAGCCTGATAGGCAAATATAAGCATGAAGAGATTGACCTACAGATACCTCATAAAAAATAGATTGTGCCAGGATATACATGGTATAAGTAACACCTGCAGCAGTACCTTCTAAACAGTGAAAGATCCTAATGTACTTAAAATAAGAAAGCCTTTGTATACCACAATAATGCAAAAGCAAAGAACTGTCACCAAAATACAACCTTGAGAATATACAAACAATGCAACTGGATCCCCGGTAGAGGCCTGTGACATCTATAAATTATAAATGTGCTAATTCGGATATAGCTAATATTCTCTTGCTTTGTATTCACAAATACAAGTACACTAAACAGCATAATATACAGCACATAAGTATTTTGCTTAGCTGTGATTTCCAGACATAGTATTTAAGCATTTTACAGAAATGTGTGAGCAGTGCGATCACAAGAGAAACAGAATTGCACACTTGCATGCCAATGGCACATGGCAATATTTAACTAGCAATCTAAGTGGCAGACATTGTGAGCAAAAGTAAAGAACTAAAATGCAAGATTCTCCAATCAGGGAGAGGGTATGCTGGCAAATATATATGAAAGATGAATGGCAAAAACAAAATCAAGATAAGCAGCACTGGGAGCAGCTGAGACATCTTTTTATTTGGGGTCACAAGAATGATAAAACACCTACGAGAACTACGGAAAGATAAAGAAGAAAGAAGACCAAGAGACCTTGGTCTATCAGACCAAGAACTACCAAGGACCATAGCTATCAGTACCACGTACATGACATCAGCTCCATGATATACTCCCTGCTCTTTTAGGATGTAAGTATTACAGGCTATGTAGTTCTGTAGGTGTAGTGATGATTATTAGTAACCTACCATTAGCACAAGTCCATTGTTAATGAAGGAATTTGGTATCTATTTGTTTTAAAGTTTAACCCTCGCCTAATTTGTCAGTTTTCTAAATACTGTTATCACAGAAATCCTTTGCTTCTTAATGATGTTTTATACATGCATACATATATACATACATATTATGTATGCTTTGTGTGTATATACTATATATACTATATATTAATAATACACTATATATTATATTTATATATTTTTTATATATATAACATATATTTTATATATATGTAATATGTATAATATATATAATATATATTATATATATAAAATATATTTTTAATAATATATTGTATATATTTACACACACATACATAGGTATATTATGTGCGTATGTATAAGTATATTCACTTGGTTGCAGTGTAGCATGTTGTGGGATGACTACCCATGCAATGCACTCTAGACGTCCCTGCTTTTGAGCAGGGGGGTTGGACTAGATGGTCTCTAGAGGTCCCTTCCAACCTTAACCATCTGTGATTCTGTGATCCTGTGAATCTAAATAGCTTCTGTGCTTCAAAGTTGAGGCCAAAATAGGCACCTTGCAGTATGTTGTTGCTATTGCCCTAGTCCCAGACTTGCTCTCCGTTTGTGGAACTGGTGGCTGCAGAGATATGAGAGAGAGTTATTTTCCATATCTTCTTGGCTCTTAGAAGATTAGTTCTTCCCAGAATTATAAAGCCTTCCGTGGCATCTTTCAGAACTCCAGGAAGGAGAAAACTCTCATTATTTGCCTTTGTCTCACAGGAGAACTTGGCAAAGAAGAAGAGATTTCTTTTCTTTAACTCCTGGGTTCCATGGGGGCAGATACTAAAGACCTTGGCTCCTGGCTCAAACAAGTATCTCCTTCCCACAGTTAGTGATGGTGGACAATTTTGACTATCTGAGGACTCATGTAGGGCACTGTTTGATATCCAGCCAACTGTGGGGTTTATAATCTTTTCAGCACAGGAACAGGAACAGGAAGCTTTGACAGGGGATGGGAAGATCTGGCCCCAGGGGAAGTCAGAAGGAGGCCGGTGTTAGAGAAAGGGAGCACATGTTGGTAGGCAGTGCAGCTGATGGGTGTTCACTCTTGGTAGCTAGATGGGAAAGGACCTTGATGCTGGCAGGTACTCATCAGAATTAGCCAGCTAGCTGGGAACCTGCACAGGGATTTGAGGTTTAGGTAAAAAGCCTATGCCTCAGGCCAAGGAGAAGGAAAGAAGGACAGGGGAAAAGAAAGGTGAGAGTGGGAATTAATCTAGATGAGTACTATGCCTCAGGAGAGGAGATGGGATGCTTCTTCAATCCTCTATGACAGGAAAGACCAGGGTAGAAAGGTCAGCTTGGGGCGATTTTAGTGTAACAGCTAATAAAGTCCCAAAGGTTTCGGGTGCAGCAAGGATTTTGTAAACCTGTAAAAATGAGCCTGTGAAGCACTGGTAGGTACCGAATAGCGGGTCTTGCATTCACTTTGGAAATGTTTATGTGTAGCTCTTGAGATCAGTGTATAAACTTTTTAAAAGTTTCCACTTTTCCTCCTGTAAAATTTCTAAGGCACATAAATTGCAAAGCTTTGTTTTCACTAACATGTCTCCAATTAAAGCAAGGGTTTCACTGGCTAATTCAGTCTGAAGAGACATTCATGGATTTACAGGATTAAATTAAAAGTATAACGTGCATTTCAGCAATATGGTATTTGTGTACAAAAATTCAGCAGTTTTCATGAAAATTAATTCCAGGATTAGATTAATTTACATATTCATTTTCTTCAATTCTGCTCAAAATGGAAATTGAGAACACCGGAGAAATAAAGTTAGATTAACTAGAAATTTATGAATATTCCTGATTTGATTAATTTTTTAAGAGTATGATTTTTTTTCTATTGTAAAAGAATCACCTCTACACTGTTCTTTTTGTATTTTATAACAATAGCTGTCTTTGCTTGTGTCTCACCATTCAACTTGGGTTTAAAGTCTATATTTTATTCTCTCTTGACAGTATTTGTCTTTCTTTCTTGCCTCATTGGTTCCAGATAATTATTTATACCAATTTCACTTTCAAATTGTTGTAGCCTTGACAGTCTTGCCTATAGGGATGCGTTTCTGTTCTGCCACACAGTTTCATAACCACATGACTGTTGTGTTGCGATCAGGTTCTTTAATACCTCTCCTGTATTGACAGCAGGAGACAACTCATGGTATTAACTTGTATTTCTGGGTGGCCACATCGATCTCAGGTCCTTCACACTTTGTAATTAGAGGATTTTTTCCTGTCTTCATGCTTACCCTTAAACTTGTTTAGATACTGAAGTTTTAGTGCCACTGTTTTGATTTAAATCCTCTGTCAGGGCAGACAGTCAGGGTCTTTGGAGGGAGAGCAGAGGAGAACTCTGGTTGCTTACTAAAATGTTCCCCTTACCATTCAAATACTGCCATTGCTACCAGAAGAGTTACAGCACTGATCACTTCTAATCAATGCATTTGCATGGCCTTCAGGTGTGTGTTCATCTAAGCACACATTGTGCTGGAGCTTTAGACTGGGAGAGAGCTTCCCATTTCTGTGCAACAGACACCTCTAAAAGCCCCTCAGTGGGTTAAAATAAACGCTCTGGAAATTCTTCAGGTGCAGCAGGAAGGTGGCTGAGGAAAGGAGGGCCTTAATCCTACCCCCTCATTACAAAAATAGAAAATGTATAGTTAGAAAAAAAATCATAGCTTGGTTTTGCTTTCTCTTAAAGAAAATGGTGGTCTTTTTTTTTTTTTTTTTTTTTGTCTTTGTTTCTTTTTGTTTGTTTGCTTTTTGGACAGAGGGATTTACCAAAGTGGACTGTCCGCTTCATGTAGTTTCATAAAATATCACTGAAGCAGTCATTTAAACCACTGTTTTGTAGCAGGAGTGGCATTAAGGCTGAAGAAAAAACTCATGAATACCGGTAGATGTTTACTGTAAGATCAGTGTTTCAGAATAAATTTTGTTTTCTAAGACTTTTCAAATTGCCTTTTTCCTCTTTTTTTTTTTCACGGTTTTTTCCCCTTTTCTTTGAGAAAACAGAAAGATATTCTCTGGCTTTGATGGAATTGAGTTTGGCAGACTCCAATCACAGAAACTGGCAAAGAAAGGATCTACGGAGGGTGCCTGAGGCCAAAGCGGGCAGCAATCAAAATTGTGACCTCTTCACATTCCAGCTCCTGCAGAAGGACAGAGGGGTTGTACAGGCAGGAGACTGTTGCAGCTTCTTTCAACCATCAGTGTTCAGGAATACTTTGGGTTTTTTGTTTTTTAAAGGAACTCTTTACACTTTTTGCCTTTTAAGGGTGGTGAGTTCTTGAGTCCATTAAAAATAAGAGAGTTTAGCCAATCGATTTTAAACTGTTTTTCTTCTCATTTTCATTTCATGCCAAAAAAAGAATAGATCCCTTCAATATTTCTCTTGCAAATAGATAATGTTAGAATATCTCCTAGGATTGACAGCCTGAGGGTTTCTCATCCCTGCTGCTCTGTGTGCATAGTGGGTTCCCTCAGACAATTACTCCTTCCCCAGTGAACTGGAGATGAGTAACTTCCCTAACGCACTGCCTTACCTCACCGTAAGAGGCATCTGTGTGTCTCAGGGGATGCTTAATTCTCCCAGGGAGATGAGAGAAGAGACATTTCAAGATTTCAGAGTGTGGGCAACAGTAGATATTTTGACACTTTGCTGATAGGTTGATTTTTTCTATGGAAAGTTCAGAAAGTTAGTTTATATATATATATGTTTATACATATATATACATGACACATATATAGGTGTGAACATGTATGTGTACATGTAAGTTTGTTTATATATACGTACATATTGTGTATATATATGTGTGCACATAAGCTACTTTGTATAACCTTTTCCATGAGGGAAGCTTCTCTTGTTCCCATGTTTCCAGTCACCAACACTTGCTGCAGTTTTCACGACTTACAGAGAGCTGGTATGTCTCTGTCAGTACGTCAATATGCTTGTATTGTGTATGGAGAGTTACTGTAATACACAGTAGATTATTACTGTTATTCTTATTATTCGTGTGCTTATATTCTTGCATTCTTGAGGAAAAAAAAAAGCCTGCAGCATATGTTTCAAAATCCCATTTGCTTCCATTAGCACAGAGACATATTCTGTTCCAAATTGACTTTTAAAATAGACATTGTATCAAATCAATTTTAAAAATAGTTTGTACCTACCCCAGGGAGATTCTGAACCATTTAAAGCTTACAGCAATTTACATTCAGAAAAAAAATGTTCAAGTCAAGATTTATCAGCTCACGCTGTGCACAGTTTGGGTTGTTCAGAGTCAATTGTAAAAAATTAGGAGCTTTGCAACTTGTAGTGGTGTGGACATAGGGCTGATAAAATGTTTAAGATAAAAGAACAGCTTCTTTCTCTTAAATAAAAGGAACAAAACCAGCGTTTTGAACCTTACATCTTCCCTGCTTGATTAGAGGTGTGAAGTATTTCAGCATATTCTCTTCCTGTATCCACACCACACGGTCCCCTCGGGACACTGTGCTGCCTCTTGTCGGCCCCCTTCGAACGGCGCCGCTCTGCTCAGCTGGGGTTCTGCTTCGCAAAGCGTGTCAGATGGGGTCAACAGATTTTCATCTGCCGCTTTAAACTCACATATCTGCCTGAGTGCTCTTTAGTTATTCATATGCTTTGTGTAACTGGGCATTACAAGGGGAAGAGCCATTTTCCTTCTGTGAGTTTTAGTCGCATACTGTTCTAAGCCTTTTTTAAGCTACATTTTTAGAGAACCATTTTGGGATGGGAGTGGGAAAATGGGGTCATCTGCAACTTCATCTATAAAGCTTTCCACTGCCTTTTGGGAATATTTTCAGGTGTGCCCTAGAGGATCAAGGGCTTTAGGCATCTGAGTTCTTGAGCTAATGGGCACAGCTATGTGGTGACAGTAGGGAAGATGGACGCTTCTTAAGGGGAAAGTTTTTGGTCCTTTGGTCAGAAATGTAGTTTATAAGTCTAATGGCGGGAAAAAAAGGAACAGAAAAGTGATGGCTTTGAGTCAGGCTCTTGAATTTAAATGGGCTGTATCTTCAAGTATAGATTAAAGTCTGATGATGCTTCTATCTTTTTCTAAAATGTCTCAAAGATTTTCCTCTCATTTTTTATTACACCAGTCAGTCTTGACATTGCTATTTTTCGGTATTCTCCTCTTTATTTTCAATATTTCCTCGTACTAAATAATTGGTTTTTTTTTGTTTTGTTTTATTTTTATCTTTTCATCCTCTCTTTGTTTGTCCCAAAAGAATAAAAAAATACTAACAAACAGCTCTGCTGATCTGTTCCACTATCTATACAGAATTTTGTCTCAGAGTGGATTTAAAAGGTTCATATTCCATATGTACTTTAAAATCAGCTTTTGTTTTTTCTTCTCAAAGAACAAACTCTTCTCTGACATATCCCCTCAGTTAGTTTTTTATGGGATAGCACCATTCTCCTTTGTGCCTTTCTGTGCCCCTCATAAGAAAAAGATAGTCAAGTATATTTCTCCCTGTCCTGTTGTATTGAATTCTTGTATTGCCAAGACATAATTTTAAAAGGTAAAACTAATTGGAAAAGCAAAATAACATCCACCTAAGTATTATGATTCATAAATCAAGAGGTAAGCTCGTCGCTGTGCTGTGATGCAACACACGAGCATTTCTGTGGAGCTGACACGTGATTCACAGTTGTCTGCACACTGACAGAAATGTTCTCTGGCACACTCTTGCACTCTTACTGCAGGTCCTGTTATTCATACCCCTTACCATCTTCAGGAGCAAAAAGGAGTTTTTTTTTAAATAGTAGTTTGAAACAATGATAATAGCAGACCTGTAGTAGTGGGCAATGGTATGAAGACACTTGGTGCACAAGGGAGGCCTACAATTTTCAGGAAAAAATCATGGTTGCCTTTAAGGATAGTTGAATTGTTCTATGACGTCTCAAGAGAGCTGCTGGAGATCAAGCACAAGTTATGGCACAAAAGTGGACTGTAAAGCAGAAAAAATGTCTGTTTGTTTGAGATTTTTTTTCTCCGTTTCTTTCCATGATGTGCGAGGTCTTTCAAAGATTACTGATTTTTTTCTTTTTCCCCCTTTTTTTTCCCCCCTTCAATTTTTAGCATTCTACATTTTAGGCCCTTACTGCTCTGTGCTAAAAAAAAAAATCACATATCGCTCTTCATAACACTCTGCATAGACACAGTTAGAGGTCAGTCCTCCCTGACTCCACTCTCGTCAATTGAAGAAATCTATTACTCACGTGAATGACATCCTATTTGGTCCTTAGAAAGACTATACCAAAATCTTAGAGGAACCTTACCTCTTGTTTCTTGCTTTTCTAATTTGTTTAAGTGAGCACAATAAAGGTCACTTTTCAATACAGATGTAAACAGTGTTTTATAGATGTTGTAACCAGATCCTCTTTAGGAGCAAGGGAAGGTCTGTCTGTAATGGAAGATCCACAGAATCCCTTCCCTTCTTTGCCTCAATTGAGGAAATAAGAGGTCAAATATGAAATGAAATAGGATTTTAGAGTTTCTAAGTATATAATAAGTAGTGGTAGAGGGAACTGTGTCATATCAGGCTCTGTGCTGAACAAATGCCCAGCTGGCTGCTGTTGATGGGGCTGAAGAGCTGTGAAAACTCATCTGCTGAGGAACTTGGTTCCTTTCTCCCATGCTACAAAATGTTTCCACAATGGCTTATTTGTCTCTTATTTGGTTATTTCTCTCTCTCTCTCTTTTTTTTCCCCCCTGGTGCCCTCTGAAGCTTAGCAAGCTATTCCTTTCCCTAGATGCTGCTAGTTCTGTTTTTATCACTCTGTATGGCAATGCTCTTGTGTCTGAGAACATGTGAGATTTCTTTGTGTTGTTTCTCTGAGATTGTGTCCAAGTCTTCTCACTGACTTTTATCTCCTCTTCCTTCTTTCTGTCTCTGTCTGACTCCAGGCAGTTCTTCCACAAAGCGAGCCCTTGCTGAAGACCAGAAGCCCTGGCAGTCTGTAACTCCAGTCTGGCATGCCTGCTAGTCAAACTTCAATCTTTCTTTCTTTTCTTTTTTTTTTTTTTTGGTTAGGGCGGCATCTATTAAGGATGATTTACCTAGGAGACTCATGAAATCAACTGTTATCACAAATAATCAATGCATTGTATTTAAGCTGCTCCATCTCCTCCTACTGATGCGACCTAAACTGTTGCTTGCTTTCCTATTTTCCAAAGAATACCCTAAAGCTGCATAACCCCAAAGGCCAGATAAAAAATTCCATTTGACAAGCAGCATTGATGTATTTCTGTCTTTCAAGCCCATACAAGTTCTTCTGAGAGAGTAGTTGCTAAAAGGATGGCAAAGAAGATGAAGAATTGCCAGATGTTAAAACAAAACAAGAGACTGAAAAGGAGAGAATGAGGAAAACAAAACAACAGAAATAACAACAACAAAAAAGTTTTGTTTCCAGCAAGTATACGCTTCCAGCAAGCATGTTTTACCAAACATTTCCACATAAATTGGAAAATAAACCTTTCCATATAAATTGGGAATTAAAAGTGACCTCATCCTGGTTCAGCAATTTCATGGGCTCCTTCATGCTGTTGTTGACATCAGTGAGTTATGTCTTAGTACTGCATAGTATTTATGGAAAAATTCTTTGATGTGGGGATATATGGAAGTTTTTAGACTGTCTAGACTCTCTAACTGAAAAGAATACTTTAGACAGACACTAACATTCAAAGCCTGAAGAAGCTGATCTTCTTCAAAAGAAGGCAAGTGACATCCTGAATTTCCCATAACCTCCTGCAGAAAGAAGTATGGCCCTGTTGTAAATGCCAAGCAACTATCTTGCTAACAGGGTTTCAGTAAAAGAACATTACATGAAATTAACTGAAAATAACTAGAAAGATTAGTTGGTAATTTATTCATCTGCTTTTCTTTCCAGCAGAGTATCATCCTGATATTTCAAAGTTGCTGAAAAACAGTGGAGGCAAACTCAGGATAGAACTTCTTTAAGTTGCACAAAGCCATGTATAGTTTCTGTCATCTGTACAGAGATGCCGTTTTATTTTCTTTATTATAATGGCTCATATTTAAATGATGCAATGCTTATATTTAGAAAGTTAATTTAATTATATATTGGAACTGTTATTCTTCCTCCAGACTTTCCCATACCTTATTCCCTGATACATTACATACACATATGCAATCCATGTTGTATAACATCTCAGCAAAACTATGCTTTGTTAATTAGAAATATTTTTAAATGAATTGTTGTGAAACTCCTTGATTATAAATTGTCTTCATTTCCATTCAAAATATCAAAACATACAAGCAACAGCAGCAGTATTTAAAACACTGAAATAATAAATGTGATCAGGTACTGTCTGATTTTGGCCTGAGTCAAAATAATTAAAATTATATTGTGCACCACACATTAGTCTTAGGCCTTTGTGCAATTATCTATGATTTACACTATGCATAGATCTTTTTATTCATCTTCCTTTCCATTAATTCAGTCCCTTTGTCTTGCAGCAGTTGGCAATTACATGCAAACTATGTAATCACAATCTACCTGAATTTTTGCATCGATAAAATAGGGAAAATATTACTGATGCTTTTGTACAGGTGAATGAGAAGTCCTATGCAAATTTTCTTTTTCCTTTGTTAGTTCTTGAATAAAGTTTGGAATCTTTTATGAGTTTCTTGATATGAGTTAAACTATTGGAGAAAGCTACTGCTAACACAGACTTTCCTTTCCTGAAATTAGGAAAGAAATTGTGATCTCTCCCTTGCTTGGCTCTGATAAAGCCTCACTGGGGACTGGCAGATGGCACTGGTATTTGCCTGGGCCTTTCAGCATATTAGGACAAACCTGGACTCTACACCATAGGGCAGAGAGGGGTACCCTTTGGGCTTTTTTGGTGCATGATCTGGATAAAATAATAAAGGCAAAGAATACCTGCGGAACATGATATGAAAACGACTTGAAAAATGATTCTCGCAGTACATGAATTTTGCCCTCCTCAGCCCAGCTGGTTAGTCAGGGACTTGGTGATGTCACGGAATAAGGTCAGTCGTCCAGCATAGGCAGGGAGGGGAGAGCAGGGCAGAGGCTGCAGGTGGTCCCAGCAGCACCAACTGTGCCTCAGGAAATGTTCTGTGTAAAGATGGATTGTGTCCTTCTAGAAACTTGCAATTAAGTTCATTTTGCTAATGCCACATTTAATTTTACATATGAATTTTAGCTGCTTCATCTGGTGCTGTTTGCACAGCCTCTGATTGGTGTTGGTAGCAGATTGATAACTTAAAAACCTTTGAGAACATCCTTTTCCCCACAGCCAAGTGGTGGCTAATCATGAATTAGCTTGTAGACATAACAGGTAGTTTGGATAGTTGGCTATTTTTTTTTAAAGCTGTGCTTTATAGAAAATGCTGTGAAATACAGATTATATCCTCCTGATCATTCTGTTTGCATAATTCTGAAAATGAATAACTTATTAAAATTAAAGTGGGATATCATATGGTCTGTGAACATAGTGTAAAGAAAAAATATTGTTTTAGTAAGCTCCTTGTTTAGCAAATGTCACATTTGCTAAATTTAAAAATTTAAGTTAAAAAACATGTTATTAACAATTAGTATATCTGCTGAAATGCCAAATAACAACAGATTTTCCATTTCACATTGTCTTTCTAAAGATATATCTCCCTGCGCTGCTTTCATTAAACTGAATTAAAAAATATAAGATGAAATACAATGTGGCAATCTTGCTATAACCCTAATGAGAGCAGCAGTAGAATTCTTGTCTTTTCTGATGTTAAAAAGTTTGATCCCAGATTCTCTCTTTTATCTGTATAAGGGTTTTATGATGTGCTGTGTACACCAATACAAATATAACTTTTATATTTGACCTCTGAAAAGCTGACCTGCTTTTACAACTTGAAGTATAGCTTTTTATATTGGCTACTTCTCTTTGGGAATAACAAAGTGAATTCTAAAGATTTCTGGTTTCATTTCACTTTCTAGAGCAATGGGGATGAAACCGAGAACAGTTTTGGTGGTATCATCATGTCTGTCTTGAAAGATTACTGTTGATTTCAATTCTCAGGAAACTAGATTAGCCTGAAAACAACAAAGCCCCAGACTGTTTCTATAGTATGTATTATATGCTGAGGAAAACTCTGAAAATAAAAGTGTGTTTTTATGTCTCTAAATTTCCCCAGATGGGTGCCAGAAAAAGAAAATGTGCAGTGAAGGTGATCTCACTTGGAAATGGCATCCCAGAGATCAGAGGCACTGAATTGCTTTCATCTCTGCCTACAATCCACTTCCTTTGAGAAACTACATATGTTCAAATGAAAACATAGGCCAAATTAGTTTTGTGACAGCCGGTCCCCTGCAAATGTACATCATCTTCAAATACGCATTGGAGAAGGGTGTTTAAATTTGTGCTCATCTCCTAATCCTCTCCGGATAACATGAGAATTATGCAAACACTGTCACTGCCTGTAGGTTAAGTAACAGCTTCCAAACCTGAGTACATCTGTCAGTGGCAGATTGCAGCCAACATCATGGAATTGGCACTATAAAGCAGGAGATTGATTAGAAAGAGACAAATGATTTTGCCACTTAGTCACATCCTTTTCTTTGCTAATTAATTAATAAATATGTACAGAAAAAAAACAAACAAACCCTGTAACTTTCCTGGTTTTGGTTGAAATCATCTGTGATCAAGATATATATCTTTTGCAGACATTTCTATAGGTGTCTGCTATATTTTCCCGGGGCAGTAGAATAATGTGATTAGTCCTAAATCTTTTCAACTCTTCAATAGCTGTCTACAAGATTGCTCTTTAATTTATAGAGGAAAGAATTTATTACTGGTCACATTTTTCAACCTACTGGGTTCCCACCGACAGCTAAGAATATTGGATGCAAACTATTACAGAAGACTTCTATTTTGCTTAGATTTTTGGATAGCTATTTAGCTGTTATCCTCCTACTTTGAGGCTTTCCTACACATAAGTCAAGACTTCTTCCAGCTTACATCTGCTGAGTAATTGGCAGCTGCTATTTCATAGACAGGGAAAATGTATATTTCGTGGTATGTGCCTCTTGTCCTTAACAGGGAACCTTTATGAACAGAAGTAGGAAAGGTATTTGGTTTTATATATCACCAGTAAAAATGAAGGCATTTGTTCAAAGTTCAGGTACAATACATACAATTAATTCAATACATGATTACTTTTGCCTTTAGATGCCTTTAGAATACCGTTCCCATTTATGGAGGAACAAAGAGGAAAGGCAATAAAGTGTTCCAATTCTACCGCATGTTATTGTTCTCCTGTTTTATTCTCTTGCTACAAAAAGAAGGTAGTAAGATCCTCTGTCTCCCATTTCAGCATAAAACCAAGGCAAATGAATGTATGGAGAATGGATTTTTTTTAAAAACATAGTTTTATTGTTCATCCACCTGTATATATCTCTCAGAAAGTTGAAACTGGATGCAGTGCAGGATGAATAAAAGTGTGTGTAACTACCCTCAGAGATGACTGTGGCCTGAGATCCTGTAGCACTGTAACAGTTAGCAGTGAGGGAAGAGACCACGCAGATATTCTTAGCTGATGTAACTGGTCATCCATAGCTCCCTCTGTTGTTTAATATAGGGAAAAGGGTGCAGAACTAATTTTTCCTTCTAAACCATGTAAAGAAATTTGCAATTACTTAGGAAGTAGAGATAAAGAAAGTGATCATCTAAATTCAGCAGAGTATGAATATGTTTTGCTTGTTTATAGCTACAGCTATGGGAATTTGAGATAGAAAATAATACTGCAAAGTTGAAACAGAGTTCAGAACCGAAAAGGATATTGAAACTTGCCAAAGAAATAAGACACCTGGTTTCCATAGGCTGCCCATAGACACTAGGACTGAGCTTCAAACTTCATGAATAATGCTGTATTTAAACAACAACTGGGTTTGTCACCTGTTGTAGCATATTGTGCTGGGTGAAGGCCCAAAGGAGCAGGGGCTGTTCGAGCAAGATTGGGTGGTATTGGTCCTGAGGGCCAAGGACCCATGCCAGCAGGGCAGGAAAGCGGCAGGGCCTTTGACCAAGCACTTCTGTCCTTCACCCAGCACCGTATAGCCCCTCACAACCTCCTTCTTGGTGGCCAGATGGGCTCACTCCCTCATGTGCAGAGCTGCTGTGGGGACCCGCACCCCGAGCCAGACCCTGGGTCTAGCAGCCTTTCCTAGCTGCTTGCACCCAGCTGCAACCATTCTGCTGGGGCAGACAGGGCTCCCTGCCCTCCTCGGCTTTGAGGAACCAGCCAGTGCCTTGTCTGGCTGTGCCTCTTGGTCTCCTGTATGTAATAAGGTACATACAAACGTCCTACACGCAAGGGGGTCCCTCCGTTCCTCCTAGGCGCACTGGGGAGTTGTGATTTCTGTCCAGTCTGTGACACGAAGCAGCACTTTGGTCATATTTACATCTTCACTGACAACCGTCACTGATGCGACTTCTCCCTCTGATGAAAAGAACTGTTATTTGACAGGTAGGACAGAGATCTGTCTGTGTTATAAACAGAACAAATAAATAGGGAAAGCTCTGTAGACCAAAGGAAAAGGTTCTGAAAACTGAGAGCTACTTTTCAGGGAGGTTTATTTGGTCTAGTTTTCCTTCAAAAACTGCTTGCCCGTTAGGGACCTGAGTGTTTCAGACAGTCATCTTCCAGTTTTTATAATCCAAAAATAATCTAGTTGGTGCACTCTGGTATCACTTCAACATGTGAACCAAAGCACAGGAGGATGTACAACAGGAAAAATGGCTTCAGAAGTGTACTTCTGGTAAAACATGAATAGAGTCACGCTCAGAAAACTAGAGGACTTGAGTCATGCAGGAGTACTGGAGACCAGAGAACATTGTGTTTGTGACCTGACCATTAAACCTGGTCCACAGCTCTTGAGCATCCATTCTCTTACTAGCTCTAAGCTTTTATTTTCTGTTTTCTGAACCATGAATACGGCCTCTGATAATCTTGTTGAATATAATGAGCTCAGGGTGAAAGGATTTCTCAGGGTGACGTCTTTCACCGGCAGTGGGTAGTAAGATGCCCTGGGCCAAAATGATTATCATAAAGAAGTCTCATTCAGGAAAGGACATACAAAAGAACAGAGATGGTTGCTGATTTTTCTTTTGCTACAGAATGACTACTGAAAATTAGATAAATTAGTAAATAAAGTGATTTCCTTCATAATACATCCCTCATAGGTGTATGGGGGTGCTGAGCACACTTCCTCAGAGCACTCCACATGGAATGATCTGTACATTTTATGTGACAGACTTTTTCATAGCAGTCATTACCTATTTTTTTTCAAAGAATATCATCATAAATACGAATGAGCAATAGCACCTGAGCTATACAACTGTTTGAATTTTTGATCTAGCTAGTAAAATGAAACATTTACAAACATTTATATACTGTTACAGGATAGATAAGGTTCTCCTTTTATAGCTGTTTTACTGCACATTGCTGAATATTCAAGCTAGACAAAGGAAGAATATCTCAGTGGTAAGTTAATTAAGGGCCTTGCTGAAAAATATAGGTTTGAATCCCTGTTTTCATGAATATTCATTGTACATAAAGCATAACAGGAGGGACTCTGTACTTACCTGATTGTTCAGGCATCTTCTAAGAGGGTTGAAATCCGTGCTCTAAAGGAGGCAGAAAGGGGATTTGAATCTGGATTTCCCATGTCTCTGATTAGTGCCTTGAGTCACTAAGATGGGGGCTGTTGGGGAAGGAGTGCTGACATCCCCATTCCCCACCACCTCTTCCCTTCCTTGTGTGTGTGTGTGTGTGTGTCAAAGACATCAAAACCCTGGTCCATAAACACGATAATATAGAGGATGGGAAGCAGTTGCCTAAATGACTCTTCTGCTATTTGATCTGTCTTAGGATAGTTGAATTATCTGCATGGAGATGGCAGATAGGAGCTGCTGCCAGTCCTGGGCAGTTCTGCAGTAGAAGCCAAGTGCAATATTTGATGTACAAAAAAATTTGTGCACCTTTATTTGGTCAATGACCCTTAGGCTACGTTTCAGAAATGCAAGGTATTGAATAATAAAAAAGAAAATGCCCAAAGCTGAATGTTTGGCAGAAAAAGTAATATTGAATAATAAAAAAGAAAATGCCCAAAGCTGAATGTTTGGCAGAAAAAGTAAAACCTTTATGTTCCTCAGTAAGTCCCCTGCTCTGTCTGACAACAGATTCTCACACATATGATACTGAAGAAAAACTTACCAGTGATGTTCCAAAATCACTCTTAGGCCATTATAAGAGAGGTAAAGAATGAAAGAGGTTTTTCAGTCCACTGTTTCTGGCAGATACTTTTCTGGAAATTAAACATATGAGCAGAAATTACACAGGTGTGCTGACTCCGTGAAGCTATATGCACCTAGAGGAAACAAGGTAGTAGCGCGTGGCGACTTATTCCTGCTTTAAGTGAAAAAAGGCATCTCCGTAGCAACCGAGGTGAGATACCGGCTAACCAAAGGTTTTGCATTGCAGCACTGAGATTTTCTAAACAGGCATCTGATGTGGGTACAGCATCCTGTCTGAAAAGGTAGCTGGATTTTGCCTGTCAGAGTGCATTATGTAGTATATAGGCTTCACATAACAATTACTTCAGTGTTTGAGCACAGCCGTTTGCTCTAATGCTTATAGTGACTCGGACACATTGTCCCTGAAAACATGGGCTAAGGTGCTTTCAACTCTAGTTAAAGCTACTGTGTAGTTCGACTGCTTTCAATTATGGTAACCTGAGAAAATGAAGGCCAGTCAGTAAGGTTTAAAAGTTAATTAATGAATTTATAATGGTTTTGGTTTCCACACCTCTGTATTTTATTATTATTTTTACTTTTTTCTTTTTACAACAGTGAGGATTCTGCACAGGTCTTTTCAGTGTTTCAGTGAAAGGCTTCCTAGCCAGCTGCTGTCCTACTTACACGGTCTGTGAATGGCAACACCGGTGAATACTGCAGAGGCTCTTAACATTTACCCAGGTAGAGGAACAAGCTTAACCCTATATACCCAGAACAGACACTAGTGTTCAAATGGTGTACATGAAGATCATTGAATGCACAGCTTTGCCCAAACATTAGTGGAAGTCAAGATCCATGTGAACATGGATATATTTTAAGGGGACAATTTTACATGTTCATACGGCAGAACTGTGTTCAAAGAGTTCTCTCGGTAGATTCATAGTGAGGACCCAGAAATGTACCTGCTGACTGCTCTCAGTAAACTATAGTCATTATCAACACTTAAATAATTTTGTACTACCGAATTCCATATCCTATATGGACTCTTGGCAGAATTATTTTGTATTATGTGTTAGAGTATCCCCTTCTTCAATACTAGGGAGAACTGGTGTGTCAGTTTGTGATAGGATCATTTTGGAATTTAAATCGGAAAATGGTTTAAGTGATCTCTCATTACCTGCTTTCAAACCCATCCAAGGATGTCCAGACAGTTATTGCTACTGCTATTATTTGTATGTCAAAAGTAAAAACAAAAAAATCCTTGTTTTCAGTACAGTTCTCACTCAGAATGATCCTTGTTAAACTGTGCAGAATTTTTATTATGGTGACTGAATAGGATATTTATTTGATGTTTTTAATGAAATTTAAACATTCGCCCATATCCACACACAAATGCACACACATACACACACAAAATAGTTGCAGCTCAACCACAAACATTTGCTGCAATGTGAATCAAAGTATTTTGTCTGATTTGCAAGAAGGAGAATAATTTATTCCTGTTAAAGATAGATTTTAAAACCCTAAAAAAAAAAATTCCCTTCCCCTCATTTTCTTAGCCAAAATCTATTCAGCTGATATGACCTTATTTTTAGAGGTCTTGCCGGTTCTTTTTTTTCTTCTTTTTTACTAGTGCAAATTTAGTATTTATTGAAGACATTGTGTTTGGTTCTAACTACAAGCACATTGTCAGAGAAAAAAAAAAAAGCAAACGATATTTTGTATTTTCAATGTCTTTAGAACAGTTTAGAAAGCTTAATCCACAGTGTTCCCCACACGTTTGTCAGGAATGATACCTCTGTAGCTGATCAACCCTAGAGAAAGGGGAAGAGCCAGCGGCACTCCTGGGCTTTGCCTCCTCTCCCAAGCTCTTCTCTCACGGGGAGAGTCACCTTTCCCTGTGACTCTCTGATTTGAAATGAGACTCATTCCTGCTTGAGCCACGACTGCCTCTGCACCTTCACATCTGCTAACTGTAGACTCTGTAGCCTGCACTGCTCGCTGAGATGTTGTTTATGTTAAAATCCAGCTTGGAATATTTTTAGACTGTAAGTAACTAGGTTAGTGCTCACATTCAACCTGCTTTAGATTTATCTCCTGTGACAAAATGTACTCAGCTAAGTTCTTTTTTCCCCCTCAGTAATTTATATATATAGGGCATATGAGTAAGCCTCTCATGTGGATGACTGAGCATGGTTCTTCTCAGGAAACAGAGATTTTTGTGCACAGTGATTTCTTGCAGCACAGACAGAAAGATGTTTCCTCAACCACTTGAGTCCCGGCAACAAGTCCAAGGAGTAACAGTATGGTGCTACATACACTAAAAATACTGTATACAGAAAGGAGTTGAGATTTCAGACACTCTGAACTTTTTCAGTATCTGCAAACCAAAAGTAATAGAAGTAAAAGTAATAGTTTTTACCCAAACTCAATGCAGAACTAATGATGCCGGAGTTTAGGTAAGTCCCATAGCTATGTGGAGGTTACATTGGAAAATTCTGATCAGATTTAGTGCTCAGGATACTTGGTGCCTACTAGCACAATGGGAAAAATAATCCCATTCCCAGGTGCTTCACAGTAGCTTGTAGCTTGATTAAAAATAAAAGATGCCAGCAACTTACATCATGTAAATTGAAAACAGACTTTTATTTAGTATCCTACAGTGCAGATATTGATTTCAGTGCAGCATATGGGACATTTTCTTCACAGAAGATGAGGTTGTTACCTTGCATTGTGTATTGTATATATATATTGGATAATACTCATCAAATACAGAAATGACTATTACATACTCCGTTATCCACTAATTCTTGCTTTTTCTTTAATAAAAACTAAAAGCTACATAACTCACCTGAGGGCAATCACTTTGAGAAATTCAGCAGAACAGTGACATCCAAGTTTAAAGGTGCAAGGCCAAGCAAATCAGCACAAGAATAACAGAATGAGAACAACATGGGAAAAGTACTGCCACAGCAGCGTAGGAGAAAGATTACAGAGCTGCGAGTGCAAGGCAGAGTGCAGAACTACATTACAAAGGTTAAGGTACTGTGTGATATGGGGAACTTCAAGAATGTGATGGGGGAGTTGTTATATCTCAAAAAAAAAGAAATACAAGATTAATAGGAAAGTAAACAGACTGCTCAGCACCTTGATAGGGTTTTACAGGTTCCCTTAATTGCTTGGCTTACTCCCTTTGCACCTTTCAGAGCACTAATGTTAACTAGTTCTATAAGTCAGTGGGAGGAAGCCAGCCTGACATCTTCATGAGCAAGATACTCCTGTAGACATGGAGGAAAATACTTGGCATATGGCAAATATGCTGATAACTGCAGTGATGGATGTGGAACTGTAGCATCTTGGAAGATATTTGGAACCAGAATTACTCTGAGCTTTTTACTGCTTGCTGAGTCTGGGCTGATTACATGACAATTCTCTCTTGTGATGCAAAGGTGTCTTCTTCCACTAACTGCTCCTGGTCAGGTGAGGGTTTAATTGAAACTAGCCTCAAGATAGTACTTGTGAAGCTTTCATCATTTTGAGTGCCTGAGGACACGCTGGAGAAGGGAAATAATGCTAAGAAAATTTCTTAACAAGTCTTAACACTGCTAAACCTGTCCCAGTTTCCTAATTGGAGATTTCTCAAGATAACTGGGCATCTAGCTGCTTAACAGCAACAGCTCTAATATGTATTGAAGCCAAACATCTGGAAAGTTAAATACGGTGGACTAAAAGCTAATGGGGAGGAACATATTTGTAATGCTGCTTCCTTGATGAAGAACAAGAGTCCAGCAGGGAATTCTAGCATAACTGAGGAAGTCATGGACAGCTGTTTCTCTGGAGGCCAAAATGACCTTTTCAGTGGCCCAGACTATGGTGGTCACTGATAATATGTAATCGACACATTGGGCTATTCGTATTCTGGTAATTGAGACGTTACTATCACTTCCTTCTTGAAAATATTTTCAATTTTTAGGAGTTCTGCTAATATAAACTGAATGGCAGCAATTTTGCTAAAGAGTAATAATTTTAAAACTGCAATCAGCAATGCATACATTGCCTAAAACCATGCTTCTACTCTTAGTTTCATGGCTCAGCACTCATAATTTGTAAAAAGAAAGGAATTGAGCGACTCTGCCTTGAAAACCCTTGAGAAATGCTGGTCTCAGTAGCCTTTTTGGGAGTGACATTAATTACAAAATATCCAGACACAGAAAAGCAGTAAGTGACAGTAGTGTGAATACTCAAGGGGTTTTGTCGGCACAACGTGCATGCTTTTGCACCGATTCAAGCTGGTTAATGAGATGACAGATTAAAAGGCAGTTTTTTTCCAACACTAAAATTCAACACTACACAGTACTACAAAGCTTTAAATCTTTACTTCTGCGACAATGCCCCTTGTGGCACCTGTTTGCACACCTTTAACGTATGCAGAAACCTTGAAAACAGTCAGCTTTAAAATTTAAGACAATTATATATATAAATTTAAGACAATTATATCTTGGCTAGCACTCACAAAGATAGCTAGGCTGCAATAAGCTGCTAGCTTTGTTATACTCACCACCCTAATAAAAAGATACCCAGAAAGACTTTGCTGTCCAGACAAGCATTAATCAGGAGAAGGGTCAAACTTTTTTGCTGCCTGAAATGGATCCTCAGTGTTACTGAACTGCTATCAGCCAGCATTTCCTTTGCTTTATCCTTGAGGATTTTATATTCTTCCATTCTTCCATACCATCCTGGACTACTAATGATCCTGTCTCAGCAATCTAATCCACTTATAATTTTACCTTCTTGATTTTTCTTACCTCTGCTCTACATTTTTTTTTTCACAGCTCTTTCTCGCAACTTACAAATTTATTCATCTGTCTTTGTAGACTGTGCAGCTGAGCAGCCTCAGAGCTGAGTGTCCTGTCCCTGGCTCCCTGGAGCAGGTTGGTGATGCTTACAGGGGGTGCAGAGAGAGAGGCCTCCACCTCTTCACCATTTGTATTTCCCATTAGAAAAAGGTCAAGGAAAGAAGGAATACAAACTATAGCAGAGATTTTTGTATCTGGTAACATTTCACTTTAGGATAGCTTCTAAAAGATATTTGAAAACAGTTGTGATAAATCTTTTGAGGTTTTCCTGATCACTTTCAAAATGTGATAGTTTGATGTTATTTACATTACTATGCACTATTAGTATGACCTAGAACTTCAGGTATAAAGGGATTAAAAAGTATTGCTATTGCTATTGCAAGATGAAATGCAAGATGAAGCAAAGAAATGCTGAGTCCCCTGTCCTGGTGTGCCGGGTTCAACCATCCCAGGTGCCAGTCTTTGCCTTTGTGGAATTTCATGGGGTTCTGATCAGCCTATTTCTCCAACCTGCCGAGGTCCCCTTAAATAACAGTCCTGCCCTCAAGCATAGTAGCTGCACCCGCACTGTTTGGAAATCGTAATAATTTGTATAGTTTGCAAATCTGATGCACTTAGCCTGTCATCTTTCCTAAAGCGGTCAGTAGGAAGATGGTGCCTCTGCATAATCACAAGGAAGAAAAAACAATCTCAAAACCTGTGGTAAATTTTACAACTGTGTGTTTACGTGATTATATATAGGACCAGAACTCCAGTTGCTATGTATTGCTGTTATTTCCTCCACTGGCTTTAATATTTCTCTTCCATTTTTAGTCTCCCTTCAATTTTGGATGCACATGAAGGAAGAGGGTGAAATCTTCCTTTTTCTTTTTTTTTTCTTTTTAATCCCAAACCGTGGGAAATTTATCATTTATTTCAACAGTCCAGGTTTCACTTTAATATTTCGGTTTCGTCTCTCAGGTGATAACAAGACAAACTTCAACTGAAAAAAAAAACAAAAACAAAAAAAAACCCCAGAACCCACAAATGGAGACTGCATCAGAACATTTTATAGTTTACATTTCTAAATATAACACAACATAAAAAGAATTACATGAAAAAACAGATCTTTACAGTAGAATAGCTCTGTTTGTGCTTTATGTTCACTTTGTTTTGTAATTTGCTTAAAAGCTCTGCAGAGAGAAGCATTTATGTTTTCCTAAAAGTGGTTAGCCTATATGTTAGTGCACTTAGGTTGTATTGTTTGCATGGGCAATGAAGTCTGAGGTTAATCTCATCTAATCTAAATGAGGTTCACATTAGATATTGCCAGGGAGCTGTGCATATCTGTGTAGAGAAGGCGGACAGAATTCTTAAGAGAAACATTATTTCTAGATGCTTCTTGCTTATATTGTGTCTTCAGTTCAACTCAAACATCAGAAACCAATTAACCCTTTTCATCCCTGCTTCTAGCTGGATGCACAGACAGAATCAAACTTGCTTGCTTTCAGAAGAACTTTTGACAACAAGGGCTGTCTTTTCAGTTCAGTGCATGGGGATTCATCCATGTGTCTCCTGTTAACGTTAATGGGAATCCTTTCACTAAATCCCCTGCAGTACAGTGAAAATCCCTTCCTGTTTATAACTCAGGGTCATGTTGTTGTTTCTCGATGAGTTGTTTCCTGAGGGGATTATTTCCATTCTTATGACTGTGCTTTCATACCAAATGGGATATAATTTTAACGTTTCTGGGCAATAAAATTTGCCTTGCACGAGTTTCTAGGAGCTTTAAGATGATAAATGTGTTTTAGTTTTCATTTTCCCTCTAAGCTTGGTCAAACAAAGAAAAAGGTTTCTCTGGTCTCCAAATAAAAAAAGAGATTATGTATGGCTCCTTAGGTTACTTCTTTAGTTATATTGTGAATTTCTTCCACCCTTGCTTCTTCAAGATCTGAAATTCCAATCTGCTGCTTATTCATGATGAAAAACAGCAAGAATACATAGTGGTTTGTGTGTGGACTATGAACTCAAGTCTTGTTTCCATGTCCTGTTGGAAGGGTCCAGGAATTTTAACCACTGGAGTGAACTGCCAAATTTCATAGCATATAGAATAGTCCTTCTGTAGAACAGCAGTGATGTGTGTGTGTGTCTGTAAGGTATGTTAGTAACTTCTCTTTGCAGTTGTAGAGATAAAAGCAATTAAATATGTAGTTATTTGAGCAGATGAAAGCTGATCACAACTGTCTCTCCAGGCTGGTGAAAAGTTGTGGCAAGAGATGAAGTGCAGAAGACGTGCAAACATAAAGGAGCAAGCATAAAGGAGTAAGCATTTTAAGAAGCGCCTGAAACGTCTCGGATGCCTGTAAAGCAAAATGAACACGCTGTGTTCAAAGGCGGTGTTTACAGTAGTAAATAAAACATGTCGAGGAGCAGTCCTGGCCGTTGATGTCAATCTGTACTGAATGTGTATCTCTCTCACTCACTCACCTAAGCAGTTTGCCTGTGTGCAGCCTGCATGTGTGCAGGGAATGTTCCCTTGTGCCTTCTGGCTCCCGAACCATGCCCGGGAATTGTTTTTATGGCCATGACCAGTATTGGCCATATGTATTCCAGAGACCATTCTAACAATTTAACAGTACAGAGTGTTGCACTATTTAATTTAGTAGTATAAATGTATCTGTACTGCTTGCACATAAACATTGGATAGTTTAGGTAGCTGGTATAAGAAAAACAGTGCACATAATCGACTCAGGTTTTATCTTAGCTAGCAACCAAGAGGTAAAATCTTGACTCAAGGGAGCTAAGTCTGTTTGTGGCTTTCCTGGAGCACATGGTAATGCTGAAATAATCCTCTCCTTGTTGCTGTGGCTGTCCCTGCTATCCAGATTAAATCTACCACATTCATTTTGCCACACAGACAGACCATATGTTTCTTAGAATTCAATTTCCATTTCAAAAATCCTTTGGGCTGCCTTAAACTTCCTGGAGGTAAAAGGAGTTGAGGTCACAAACCCTCAGGCTCGTCTCTAAATGCTTTTTTGCTCCTTTCACATGTAGCCCACATCATTGGCCCACCCCAGAATCACACCTGGACCCATTCTGCTTTTGGGAAGACACTTGCTGTGTCAGACTCAGCCTATGACAGCGATCACTGCAGTTGAGCATAACAGAGATATTAGATGTCCATGTAGACCCCTGGTTTCCCACAAATGTCCATGGTTCATTAAGCACTTGCCTGTATGTGAGTTTGGAGCTCATGTACCTTTTGCTGCTTTTGTCTATTTCTGTGACTATACGGTAAGACAGCCAATTTAAGGCCATCTGGGATACGCTTACATTACTCCACAGGTATCGTGCACTATACTGCAGAGCCCCATGTCAAGAGAACAAATCAGTGTGCAAGAAATTGCACATAGGCTTTTGGATGCGCACACATGTACATCTCCTTTGTATCACTCCTTCCTAATCCACTGATTTTGACCTGTGTGCCAGAGAAGGGTCGTGCCCCTGCCTCTCCTGCCTAGCATGTTTCCAGCCTGCTACATCCACACCGAGATGAACTTGGTCCTCACTGGTGAGATAAATTGCATGGTATTCACATAAACGATAGCCTGTACTTCCCCTGGTTTAAACACAAGTTCAGGGTGGGAGAGGAATAGTAAGATATCCAGCTAAACCTTCATAGGTGTATGTAGTCAGAAGGATGCAGTGTTGAGATAACATTGTGGCTCATATCCTCTTGCTTACAGGATAGGTGCTAATATCTATAAGTGGCCAGAATTCACAGCCGTGGTTCTCCATTGAAAAAAAAAAAAAACAAAAGAAACAAAAACACATACAAAAAAATTGCTTCAACATCGCATGGAAAAGTATCAGAGCATAAATCAGAAGACCCCTGTCAGCTGAATGATTCATATCATCACCAGAGCAGTTAGTTAAGTATAATTATCCCAGCTACTATAGTTCTTTGTCTTTAAATAAAGACTGATTTAACCGATTGCACAGCAAACATACCTTAACAAATAGATAAAAATTATTTGATAATAGGAAGGTTTGTGAAGATACCGATTGTTTTTGCACAAAAACTCTGTCTCCATTGGGTCTTAATGTGCACATCAAAAAATACAGCCTTACTCCTTCTCCCTCCCACATAAACCCTACATTCTGGAAACAAGTGGAGACCACGTACAGGTTATTTTTAGGCCTCAGTTTAAAGCCTAAAGGCGGTGATAGTAATTATCATATTTATTTTAATAGTTGCCATATTTCTTGCAGTGAGCTTTGATCATACTCATTACACAATGGAAAAGACTGAATTACAAGCCCCTAAAAAGCAGAAAAAAACCACAAAACTTTCCTTTTTCCTACAGGTCTATGGAGAGGTGTCAAGAATAACATTTCTGAAATTCACTATGTTCCCTCTGGCTGTTAATAGGAACTAGACTGAGCTAACTACAGTTACATTGCTCATTTATCATTCTCTACCAGCACTTCAGAGCATAATTGTTTTTTACCACAGATTTCAAAGGAATTGATATCGAGTTTTTAAAAAATCCTAAGAGGCCAGGTTTATGACATAACATATTTTTATAATGGAATGAGTTGCATCCTCAGGAAATGCTGGGAGCTCCTTTTAATTATCTGTGCAACCAGAGTCCAACCAACTGCCCTTTAATCCCTTCACATTTTTCATTCAAGTTTGGTTCCTTTGGGGTGTAGTCATGGCACTCCAATAAATTATGTTTGTCAATCTGTCACAAGCGATGTGTCAGCTTGTAGGTGTCTGTAGCTGCCACATCTGTATTCGGAGGGCCTGCTCTGGTGACGGATACTATACCTACTGTGGTATTCAAGTGATTTCAGTTCTAACTTCTGAGGCTGATAGACCCTAGACAGCTCCAGGGTCATCAAGGAGACCTAAGAGTTATAGACAGTTTTTTTCACAGGTAGCTGTGAATGCACTGCCATTTTTTTTCTTAATGATTGTTCTGAAAGTCAGGATCTTTTGACCCAGGACAGTAAATCACCTATACCACATTCTTGAAACGATATGTTAGTTCTCTGAATATTACTTCTGGAGATTTCTCATCATAAAACTGGCAGGAATTGAAGGGTTAATGAGGAATATGCAATAAGCAATATCTTAGGACTATGATGAATCTGAATTACTGTTTGTTCTCTTCCCTCAAAGGCAGGGTTTTTCTTCCATGTTAAAAGATAAATTCTCTTGCAACATCTCTTCAGTTCTTTCTGTATATTCCATTCACGACTAAAAATCTCTCCTGCAGCATTGTCTGACATAGGCTTTGTTTTAAAAAGAACAAATCCCATTGAAACATCTGAACTAGAAAACAGAAGTATGGTCAAACATAGGAACTATGAGATTTTACATATGCAGGAAGGTCTGTTTTCCCTCCATCTCCCAATACTTATGTTTTATCCATACAAAGAATAGCATTTAGATAGGTAGCCTGCTTTTCCAATCTTTATTGTTCTTTGTTGAAGTAAATAAAATAGAAGCATAATTATAGAAGGATGAGTAGGTTAGGAAACCTTTATTTTACAGCTGCTTGTGTATGTGTTTTTTGTGTGTGCATGCTTTTTTTGGCTATATTTTTAGTTTCTTGGGTGTTTATACTTTCTTGTGATAAAGAGAGAATGTTCATTTTACTCAGGACAACAGTTTAGCACTTCTTATGAATTAAGTTATTTTTAAGGGACTAAAACCACTTTTGAGTACTTTTGACAGGTATATGTTGCTTAGGGAGATAAACTCACCTTTACTACTTTCTCGCAGAAAAGGGGCATTTCCCATTTTTTTTCAGAGATATAGATAGAAGGCTGTTCACATATTTTCAAAGATATATCCTTGTATCCATTATATATTTGCTTCAGGTATTTCCAGAGTTATTTCATGATTAAGATTTACTTTTCTGTACTTCATCGAAATGATGGCAAGCACAGAGAAATATTGCCAGTGCTCACTGCCTTTTGCTGCACACTCGAGAGAGCTCTGCTCCCATGTTCTGTTGCCATTGCTTGTGCTGTGTTGTGTTAGACCTCTGGGGCAGAAAAAAAATCAGATAGGAGAATGAGAGGGAAAGCAGGTCAGAGCTGAATAAGGGAAATTTGTGAAACAACAGCATATGAAGTAAGAGTCAATTACATGCTAATTAAATTGGCCTACATGTTTTAGTTTTGTAGCACAGTACATAGTAGAACAGCTGTCTAGAAATATTCCCTGCATGACTACAATAGAGATGAATTTCCAAACATTTAAAAATAGGAATGATCACAGAAAGTAATTTCTGGCTAAGATATACTCTGTGAAGGTTTGGGAAACAGTATATAATTCAAGTTTTATGGTCCTGATATTGAATCTCTGGAAAGAATAGCCTGTACTGTGGTAGTGACACAGTGACATTTCTAGAAGGTCAAGCGTTCACATGGACTGCTAAATGAGTTCTGGCTCAGCTTTTGAGACAGAGTCCAGTCTTGAAATGGGATTGTAATTAACAGGATTTGTTGCTTCATTTCTGGCTCATGGCATAAGAATAAAGAAATGATCATTCTTTCTACATAAAGAATATGCAATACTACATTCCCTTATACTGTCTTAAGACACTACCCTTCATACCCTATGAAGAATTAAAAATGCTATTAATCAAAATGCTGTTTGCATTCATAAAAATGCCAAGGTGGTAGAGAAGCTAAATTCTGATATTTTCTGTGTTAGAGATGAATAAATCATTCAATTTGCTCATTTACAAAGACCAGAGAGAGATGAAGCTATGAAGAATGCACTGAAGGAATGATAAACTCCCACTGAGCAAAATTGTTCAGATAATTCAGTGAGTTTCCAAGGCAGATGAGGAGCTGTGAAGAAAAAAGGATCATACACTTCATCAGACACCTTCAGGATAGAGTAGATGTCTTAAGTACTCTTAGACATAGATCTATGTGGAGGTTAATAAACAATAAAATGCTGTCATGAATTAATTACAAATATTGAAATAACTATACTCCTAATTTTAATTTCCCAATACGATGCCATGCTCTGTTCCTGTGCCCAAAGTTCTTAGAAGGTGATGTGTCACTAAAATCAAAATGCAAGATTTCATTAGAGAACTGAAATACTGTGCTAATCTTGTTCTTAAAGCAAGTATAGTATTAGTAGCAAAGGCTTAATACATATTTGTCTGTAATGATTAAGGAAAAAATACTTAGGAAATTTAATATAAAGTGTTAATCTTCTTTCCTGTGGGTGTTCTTCTGAGATAAACTCTTATTTGTTCTTAGCATCCCCCTAGGAAAGAAAAAAAAAACAAGAAAACAAAAAAAACTAGCTGTTTGGTGTAGCTTTTGGCCAAAGAGCTTTATCAAGGAAAGATGGATTAAGCTCATCCATCCATAATGCTGTGAATAAAAATTACTAGTTCATATTTGTTTAGATTCTTCAAGTATTTAAAGGCAATTTATATCCAAGTACCTATATCCAGATGTTCTGTAAACTTGATTTGAATGAGATACAGAAAGTATAATACTAGAGATTATCACTCACACGGAGAATCCTTCTGATGCAATCAACCTTTTTAGTGGGTTTAAATGCAGTCAGGACCCTGAAAACAGTGGTATTGTAGTGTTATACACTACAATAGTGTGCAGTGTTAAGTTTGGTTCATTTTTACTACACTTTTATTCTATTCAAATTTATAGCTGTAAAAAGCTTTTCTCTATCATCTAAATAACTATTTGATTCTGAAATGGTTGAACTTGCCATTTGAGTGAGGTCAGATGAAAAGAACTAGTCTTTCTTCTTTTTAAAATTATAGTAATAGATTCATTGGTTTGTATAACATCACTTTATCCATCTCAGCAATGTCAACAAAAATACATTACTAGTTGACTGTTTCTAGCTGCAGAAAACTATGGATTGATGCAATATTGGATTTAATATCTTTTTTCTTTTGGTCGTCAAAGACTACCTCCCATTATTTCCTTATTATTTCCTTCCTTCTCTTGAACATTGGGAGTGTCCGCTTTGTACAACATCACTGTCTCAAAGGGGAATTTCTTCAGAGTTTGTAAAATTTTTCCCAGCTCAGACCTGATGCAAGCATAAACAGAACATTGTGAAACGGGAAGAAGAAAGTCCTGGAGTCATCATGTCCACCTGTTCCTATTATAGCGTGGGTCTGCCCTCAGCATCTGGTGCAGACAAGGGTACACTGTAGCATACAGCAATTCCAGTGCCTGGCCTGTACTTACAATCTGCCTTGAAACATAGAGCTGAAAAGTAGGGCTGGACCCACATGGCTTTTCACTGCCATTAAAATGGTACTGTGCCATTTTTGTCTCAATTATAGGTTTATTATGCTCAGGGCTTTTCTCTCTAGGACTCCTGAAATTTTATTCTAGGGTGTTGTTGCTCTGGTATTCAGGAACAGTCTTCTGATGGACGGTCCTCATGTTCAGCACCTCTGTCCTTGTGCCAATATTGTCCTTTGGTCTTCCTTACAAGCCCTCTTACCTCTCTGGTAGGCAGTCATCCTAATCCCTCTTGGTCTAGGCTTTGTCAGATCAAGTAAATCAAATAGTTTTTGTCTCCTCTCAGAGGATATAATCTTTACTGTCTTCCTATTTTACTATCTCTTTCCACACTTTTTCAAATTCAATTCATCTTTAATAAACATAACTGAGAAGAAATGTCTGTATTTCACATACTGTGTAACCAATATTTCTCTAATTGCATTTACATTTCCTCAAACAATTCAAGAAGTCATTTCTCTTCTTCAAATGTATCCTTGCATTGATTGCTCAGAATTATGGTACCACTGAATAGACATCCATGAGCTTTGTCCCTAGCTCCTTTCCTACTAGAGAATGCATCTCATTGTCAGAGGTGGAGAATTTGAACTGTCTAAGTGTTGCAATATTTACGCAAGCCAAAAGGAAAAAAATAAGAACTGCAGCTTGCAATTTTCTTGACAAGCATAAGGTCATTGTAATAATTATAATAAAGAGATCTATAAGAAAACAGAGGCATCCTTATAGCATCAGGAAAACTTCATAAACACTTTAAAGAAACTTGAATAATAATTGCAGAGAAAATGGGGAAAAGAGGATGCTGTAAAAATGGTATAATGATCACTTGCTAAATTTGGTTACTCATCCTACTGGCTAATTGACCCTATGCATATTCCTTTGTGTTAATCACCATGCATTGTATGTCATAATAGCTAAGACAACCAGCATTTTCCTTTATTGCTATTTTTAGTAGGCTTTCATGGGTAATATTTGAATTCTGTGATAATCAGTAAAAAAAACTTTCTGTCAGAGGCATTTTACACATGCTTTTTCTTATCTGGTTAACTGTTAACAGTATGTAGCACAAGGAGAGTAATGCCACTAACTAGCTGGATGGTATCGCCACCTGGACTATTTATATTATGGTTTACCCTCATAAATAAGATTATGTTTGAGATTCATGTAAAGATATTTGAGGCTCTGGATGAAAAAGATGAATGGTGGAAAAAGTATAAGCTGTCAGTTTGCTTTGATAACCATGGCGACTTATTCAAAACTGTGCATAATAACTACCATTTCTTGTGCCCTGTAGATATAACAGATGCTGGTGTAAATGTAATATTCAAATCTATTCTAGTCTTTAGAATATTATGATTTACTGACGGTCTACAATTTCCAGCTGTTTGAGGTCTGTAAACTGGAGAATATATTATGGCAAAGCTGTTCATCAAAAAGTTTACTGTGATGAATTTTAAAAATTGTGCTCATAGTCCAATAAAATTGGTCCCTTTTAAGAAGTGTGAATCATTACACACGTAAAACTTCAACTAGGAATTAATCTGTTTCTTTTTGTTTCATCGAAGTGAGAAGTCTAGAAATACTCTAATAAGAACATAGTATAACACTACAAAGTTTTCTTAGGTCTGATTTGTCTTCTGCTATTTCAAAAAGCACAGAAACCAGGACCTGGTCCTGTCATGAAAGGGACGAA
>JAWLRI010000144.1:3881991-3903748 GCA_034781795.1 Crypturellus tataupa
CTATATGAACATGCACATACATATAAACATATAAATCTTCCTTCTTTTTAAGCAATGTCCTGTAGTGTATGTAAGCCTTCCTCTTTATTTTAACCTATTCTTTCATTAATAGAAGATGCTCAAACTAACAGAGAAATTTCTTAGCATATGCACACATGTCATACTAACCTATTAAGTGAATAGCCACTCCTTAAGGACCCACTTTCTTTAAAAGAGGCTATATCTAAAATGTCTTTGGTATTCACGGCAGAAAGCACTCTTTTTAACACTTTTCTCAAGAGCCTTTCTCTAGTACTCTATACATGCTACTCTCTATTATCTCTTCCAATTTGAGATTCTCTGCAAGGTTAATCTTTTTAAAAATAACCCCACAGAATACCTGTCTAGAATTCACAAAAACTTAGTAGTATTTCATTAAAAACTGAAAGAGATGTGCTGACTTTTTCCACAGGAATCATCTAGGCCATTTTTTTTTAACGAATTATTAAAGAATGGAAGAATGGCCTTATCAGAGTAGACACCGTGCAGTCTCTGTTTTGTAAAGATATAGCATTATTTTTTACTGCTTATGTATGGAAAAAAATATATATTGGTTTTAGAAGTCAGAGTACATAACAATGCAAAGAGCAAGAGATTCCTAACTGAGGAAGTTTTGAATGCTGTGATGATTCTGCTAATAACTATGTATTGGGTCGTTATTAAGATTTTATTTTCTGCATTGGTTCTATGTGAAATGTGAACACTCTACTTTCTAAAATTAAGTATAAAGAGTCCTCTGATTGTGTGGCTTTTGAAAGAACACTTACACAATTGAATGGTCAGGGAGAAAAATCTGAATAACCCTCCTAGGTAATAAGGAGAAATTTCTATATAAAACGTTTCCGAAGAAGCATGCTGCAGGCCAGACAGCAACCAGCTATTAATTACGGTGTTGCCAAGCAACACTACTTTGCCCTCTTAAAATTAAAATGAGCACTTACACTCTGAGAGCAATGGGGTAAAATGGAGGGAACGCAGATCCCATAGAAGTGCAAGGAAGAGCTGGGACTTTACAGAGTTACTTATGGTCTGCACAACTGAATAATTTATGAACATTGATATTCTGCAGCACAGATTTGTTTACTGCAGCCACCAATTCATGTTTGGTCATGTCTGTTTATCAGATGAAGCACACCAGTGTTTCTGTATTTATATATTTAGTCTGCATATATTTATCAGTACAAAATTTTAGTTATTTCGTGCTAGCACAGTTTTCTTTTCATCTAGTAATTTGTCCTAAACTGGGATTTGAAGCAGTTATGGTGGGAGGCCAACGAAGCAAAGGAAAGAGTAGAAAACATCCTGTTTCAGTCCAGAATCTTAGGAGAAGAGTTGCAGTTCAGAGGACCTGCTTCTCTGCAGTATTACCCAAAGCAATCAACTGATCAAATGAGGGCATAAATTCGTAAACCATGGAAAAGTCACTTGATAAACAGGGAGATAAGAGTGTTAGAAGAAAATTTCCCCACTGTCTGTTTGAGGAAGAATGTAAAGCCTTGTAGGGTGAAAATCCATATGTTGAACTAAGAGGTGTGACAAAATTTCTCTTAGAAATTCCCAGAGAAACTACAGTGTGCTCTTTAGCTATTTTTCCATCTTGCTCTTCTATTAGCAAGATGTGTTGGTTTACAGATTTCTCATAAAAACATGAGGTGCTTACTCTACTAGGTCTTGGAGAGAGAAATAATGCATTCAGATTTTCTTCACTTCCGCAGAATCCTGGGGATTTACAAGAAATTCATGAGACATTTGTGAGAGTTGGTCAAATTTATAGTGTGAAATTGAACTCTAATTCCTTCCTAGAGGCATGAAAACAGAAAGAGGATCCAGAAAACCAAAGAAAAAATAAGAGTAGGAGTGACATTCAGTTCTGGTTTCGGACACTAAGTCTGTGCTTACATAAAACATGTGAGATAGGTGCCTTTGACCCTGGGATGCAGGAGAATACATTGATAAGCTATCTATCTTATTCTCCTGGGATGGCTCAGGTACCAATGTTTGACCACCTGAACTGTTGTGTCTTTGGGCTCTCTCTGCTTTCCTGACTGATTTAGTTGCCTAAGTATAGGCAATTGAAGACTTAGGTAGATCTCAGATCTACATTATAAATATCTGAGATGCCTAAACCTTTAAGCTTATTTCTCGCCACTGAAGAGGATTCAGTTGCCTAAACATTGGCATCTACTCCCATTTCAGCAATACCCATCTGGCTGTTAGGTGCCAATCCTGAAGGATACATTCCTGTGCTCCCTGTCATATCTTCCAGCCTCACATACATATCCTGGACATTGTATAACTTTTCAAATGGTGCTAGATATTTTTATTTAAGCAGAGGACTCCACAGGGCCCAGTGTTTTGTTCCACATGTGGGAACCCTGGTACCTGTTCTCTGACGTACCCACAAGTGCAATTATATAGCAAAGGACGGGATTCACCTCACCAAACTGTAGAAGTTCAAAGTGTATGAGCAGGTAACACTTGCCTAAGCATAGCTGACTGGTAGTGAGATCTCTGGGATTACCTGGGATTTCTGCAGGCCTGTCATATACAATACAGGACCTACTGGAGACAAGGAAATAAGGTGGGGAAATTTTGTAGATTTAAAATGATAGTAGGTACATGTGTTTAGGTGACTGAATCCCAACCTAGGTGTCTATATTTAGGCTAGACATCTACCTTAAAACACCTTTTATATTCTATAGAATGACCCTCTGGTATTATGATATGTCTTCTCTCAATAGAAATGTCTGTTCTACATAACTTGCAAGTAGATATGAACTTTATAATTTTCAAAAGTTAAGCAAGGTGAACTCAGGGGGAGTTTCTGACTTGACTTCATCTTAACTGTGAACCAAAGGCACCACTAGAAAGTGATTTTACATCCTCATTCCCTTTTCTGAATGAAATTCTGCTCAAGAAAAATAAATGTAGAGTATATGTATTTTCAACAACATTGGTATCAGTAGTGTGTTGAAGCTAGGTATAATTCCACAAAAATTGTGAATAGTATGACTTATGCAAGTTATAGACTGAAAACCTGCACTAGGTGTTTTTGAATGCAGATCTAGATTTCTTAAATTCAGCAAAAGGGAATAAAGATGTCTGAAGAGGTGATGAGTCACTTATTTGTTTTCATGACTGTATAAATATTACTCTTGTACTGGGTATGTAGTAGAAAGGTCAATATTCTCCAAAGCAGTGAGCTAATAAAGCTTAATAGTCTAAGTTAGAGTGACATTTCTTATGTTGTCGTTATGTCATGCCCTCTGATCGTCTGCATTGCTTTCACTGTTGGTAGACATGAAAACTATTTCTCATCTCATTCATGTGAAACTGTTGGACTAGATGATCTCTAGAGGTCCCTTCCAGCCTCAACCACTCTGTGTACTGATGTTTATACAAACCTAATTAGTGAGGTGTGAATTGTTCCAAAACACTGTGCTTTTATACAGCGGATAGCAGGTTTTCCAGCTAACTGTATGAGAGAACATCTCACCTTTGCATTGCCTGAATGAAGTCACAACTGCTCAGTAGGACTTTTTTAACAAAGGAAATATATATCACTATCAAGATAATTATTGTTTATCATAAGTGAAACAAAGGTAAAAAAAAAATTCCTCAAACAGTACAGCCATAACTCTGTGAGCAGAAGTGACTTTACACAGTAATTTTTCAGATGTTCTATGAGTTTTTCTCAAAGCCCTGAGAAAGTAATCCAAGGTTAACCTCTTTTTATGTGTGAAGCTAAGCAGAACATTTATAACCTGACAGAATTAAATTAAAACACTTGAAGGACTTTCATGACCTTCTCTGGTTAAAATATCATTACCACTGAGAGGGCAAGTCTAAATACTCCCAGACTAGAAATAGGGGCTTCTAATGCATAGAAGGATAAGAAAGAAGTAATAGTGTACAAAAGGCTGAGAGTGACCATTAAGATACAGCTGATGTAGGTAATATTGAGTTTCTAAGAACATTTCCATCTAGTAGCAACAAAATAATCTCTTAAAATTGATTTTTTTTTGTGAAATGAAAATATTTCTAATTATAACTCTTGGCTGATTTCTGTCTCTGACCATCTATTCTTTATGAGAAACTGCTAAGAAGATTTTACATATTGTTTTTGATACTAACTTTGCCAAATGCAGATACAAATTACGGTGATTCCCAAGGTTGGCTTTCGAAATGAATTGTAATACTTTTGTTGTATTGTTTGGAAGAGTTGATAAGTAGTAAGTAAGACTTGTAGAAATAAAGAGTTTAGAAGTTTAAAAGGATTCAGTTTAAGGTTACAGTTGTCTAAATATATTACATTAAGAAAAAAAAATATAGATGTGTAAGACTGATTCTTTAACAACTTAGCTGGAATATGTTTGATTTATAAGATGCACAACTTTAGCACAACCTTCATTCCGTTAGGCTGGGACTCTGAATCTTATTTAATGCATTGATTTGGAAACAACTTGGGGATGACAGCTCTATTAATATTTTATATATATGTTTCTGTTTTTTTTTCTCATCTGTCTTCTTTTCATGATTTTAATGAAACATTTGGTTGCCCAGTAGAGATAATAAGAAAGCCTGACATTTGCAAAGGCCATTTTAATAACTAGCTCTGCAGACCCTATATATTGTCATTGGTTTCATTGAACATTAGTTTGATTGAATTACTTTTCTAGTTAAAAGGAGGTGTACTAAGCAGGGAGTGACTCCTATAGGCTGTAGGCAAGAGATTGGGCTTTTCTGAGTGCACCAAAGGCACCTGCTGGGCTGCAGAGGTGCTTCTGACTCCCTGGGGCAAAACACTATTGAATGAAAAGCTAAAGCTGCTGGTCAAGGTAAGCGAGGGCTTGTAGTATTTTTAATAGACAATACTGCAAATTAGCAGGACACGTTTTAGAAAGCCTAAAGAGGGCACAGGAATCGTAGGTGTGTTAGGGGGAAGGAATTAATGAATTCGTTCAGATAGATATTTTAGTATTATTGCCAATGTGAACTTCCTGGAAGGAAGAGGGATGGGAGATGTAGCATAGCTTTTGCAATTTAAGGTTCAGGAATAACTGCCAAGTGGTGGAGAAATCAATGTGAATGAAACACTAGAGAGCAGCAAGCGTGAAAGAAACATGCAGGAACTTGTCACTAGGCAAAAGGGAGTAATAAAAACCATAAGACATGGAACTAATATTGGAAGCAAAGCAAATAAACTTAGGGAAATAATGCTTAACTAAAATGACAATAATAACAAAGATGATCTCAGGTACTGTTCCACTTCACAATGCTGTAAAAGCATTATTCTAATTAATTAAGCCCCTGGCATTCTTCTGAAGCCCAAAAGGTAAATATCCATTATCCATAACTCACACACAGAGAAATGGGGTGGCGAGAAGAGGTGACCCAGGACAGCAGCAGAGGATGGTGGCAGTGCAGATAGATAGATTAGAACTTTGAATTATTGGGTCACCTTCCTGAAGAAGAAAACAGGGAGAGATGGAGATAGTGATGGGAGATACAAACAGAGAAATTGAAGATATATGTATGTCAGTATCAGAACCAGAGATTCAGTAGTGAGAAGAAGACAGACAGAGTTGTCCTGAAAAAATAAAAAGATTGACTTAGTGACAACTTAGTGAATTTGAAACAAGTGAAATAATGCACAAATGCTAGTTTCTGCTAAAGTCTAATGACTCATGGTAATAAATCTGCTTTTATAACAACATCTGGGCAGTCCCTGTGTAAGGCTCCATACAAAGGGTACACCCAAAATCTTTCTCAAATTGCAAAGAGGGAAATAAGAAAAGTTCATACAAGATTAACATTAGTTTATATTCCCAAAGCAGAATAAAACTGTGGGAAAAGAAAAAAAAAAAACCTTTATTTTATTTGAATATGATAGTCTCCATGATATCCTTTAAATAGAAACACAGACTCTACATGATACTGGAGCTCCTTTTTTACTGTTGGCATGGGCCAATAGACAGTTTTAAAATTTTAATGAGTCCATAAGCTGAACCACTCTATTTGTCCATCTATATGATTGAACTACTTAGAAATGAACTACTTAGAAAAGGAAGAAATCACAGTACCTTTTTTTTTCTTTTTTTAGCACTGTAAAATTAAGTCAAAGCCAAATTGCTTTTAAATACTAAGCCTTTCTGGGGAAAACAAAAAACAAAACAGCAATAGCAACAAAAACCAGAATTTACACATGGGTTTAGAGATTCATTTAGAGTATTACTGCTTGGGTATTTACCATAAAGAACACTAAGCAATGATTCTGCATATGGCTTGGTAACATTTTGCTGTAATTAATGACTGGAGAGCTTACTCCTCAAAAAATGGTTCTGCATATATGCTAGGTGCCTGAAAACAAATTTAAAAAAATAGAGAAAATGGTAAACAATAAGAACTCAAAGTTCAGTCCAATTTTTGACTACAGATGAACAAAACCCTATGTGAAATGCCACTCCTCTTTTTTAAGATGAAGTGATTCCTCAAAAGCTAGGAAAGGCAGTTCTAATGTATTCAAAATTGAACACTTGAATAATGAACACTCTGCCAAAGCAAAACGTATCCTTCAACTGGGACAACAGTACAAATGGTGTGTGAACGGTTAGCACCATTCAAGGGAAGGAAACATATTCAAAGTCATGAGAACTGTTCAGCATCGCGTGATAAAAATTGTTGATGCAGGTGTACATGTTGGTTTTCACTATCTAATTAGGGTATCACCAATTACATTCTGTGGTATGCATTTGTCCATAATTCTTGCTTATCCATCTCTGTATGATTAAATTGGAAAAGAGACTGTATAGAAACTTTGCCTTCATATGAGGACACTATGAGTTCAAGATGAGTACAAGAGCTACATGTCAGAGATGGATCACACAGATGCTGATGCTGTCAAGACCATGTTTTTTCATTATATTTACACTGAATTTTAGAAAAGACTTGGAGGATTACATGGAATAAATAAAATATGAGGATTTTACTTGGAATATATTTCCTTTAAAGCAGGTTTATTGCTAATCATACAGAAAAGCAGGCTTCATCTCACATTTGCATCTGACCTTGTTACCTAAGATTTCCTGTAGGACTGTGTAGAGAAATGAGCATATTTACGGCATGATTTTAGACACCTTCTTTAAGATAAGATTAATTGTTCTCCAAATACGTTAATCTAGAAGGAGGCCCCAAAGTGAGCAGCTTACAGACGTTTACAAAGCAGATGTGTACGTATAGTTGGATATGTTTAACCTGCAGCTTCATCTTTCCATTATCTTCATTTTGGAGAAAAGCCATCAATATTTTTTTTCTGAAATGTTCTCACCTTATCAAGAGTGAGATAAAATTTGAAGGTAAAGTCTGAATCTGAATTTGACAAGATGGCTAGATCCTTTCTTCTTATATATCATGAAAGCAGGAAGAGGAGGGGGAGTCTGAGTAAAGACTGCTGATGACACCTTAACTGAATTGCAGAGAGAAAGAGAAAGTTTTCTAGCGCTGATCTGATATACATGTGCATATAGGCATTTAAAAATCTACTTACATAAACCTGTGTCTAAACAATAATTGTGTTGTGACTTAATATCTGCATTGCAAAAATAACTTAATTCCTTACCTTAATATTGGTCTAATAGAAAAGATGTTTGCCTGGCAAAAAAACAGGGCATGCAACGCCCACTGACCTTTAAGAAAGATCTTTAAAGCAGGCATGCAGAGCCACTCTTGTAATACTGAGCAGTCTAGTCCAAGACTCTAGGGAGTTTTGAGAAGACTAAGGAGTCAGAAGAAGAGGGGTGCTTCCCAAGGCACCTCTCCAAATTACTTGACCTGCATGGATATGCAAACTGCCAATGTCAGAGGCATATCTTGTATAATAAGCTGTGCCTGAATCTTGAATTCTCCTTCAGGGAACACTACTGTTGGATATTACAGGTGCTCTGATACACATTGAGAAGCATGATGCATAAGCTCTCAAGACAGCTGTGTACAGAATCAGATCTTACTTGCTGGGTTGGTTTTAGTATCTCCTTGAAAGACTTACCTTTGTGAAAAGTGGGAAGTAACTTTTGTGGTGGTGAAGTGGTAAGGTAGGTTATATGCGTACCCTTTCAGTCTTTTTTGGACACTGTTGGCACCAATGTCAGTGGAAAGGGGCAGATGCCTCCACTCAATGGGGCTTATGTCTGTTTCTTTCCTTGATCAATGTTAGATTTAAGTTTAGAAACCTAAAATTATTGTTTTCTATGTCTTTATGAATACCACTCCCCAGTTAATTTTCAATATTTTAAATTGACAATTCTTATTTTGCAAAACAAGGACAGGGTATAATTTGATGACATCTTGACATTCTAGGTTTCATTTTTCTGCTACTTCTTTTCCACGCCTCCTAAAGAAGCTCATAGTAATTCATATACCATTTGCACAGGGTACTGTGTATTTAGCAATTTATGAGTTGAAGTAAGAAGTATTAGCTCTCTGAATTTTAGCTCTTTATGATGTTAATATGTTTAGGGGTATGCTTTGGCATAGTGATACTTGTTGGCTGACTGTGATTATGTGTGTCAAGCCATAGGTTTGTAGACCACATGTTTTGCTAAAAAAACTCTCATGCACTGGCTTGTGAAGCCCTCTATCACATTTGTTCCTCCCTTTTTGTATTTACACATTTTTAGCTAACAGAACACAGTTTTCCTTGTATTCTCCAAGTCCACCGCATTCCTGCTCTTCTTAGTGTAGTCATCATCAAAAAGTATCAAGAAAGCATCAGCAGCTGTAGTTGCTTTTTCTTTTCCTTTTTTCTTTTTTTTTTTTTCAAGGAAATTACGTGAGCATTATTAAAATAGTTCACAAATTAGAGATTGGGAGAAGTTTCATACTAAGAATAAGGTTTATTCCTGACCACACTGTCTGCATCTTGAAAATGAATCCTGAAAATGAGCTGACCACGTCTCCTCTTGACATGTTAATGTGACATGCAAATAGAACATTTCCTACTGACACGGCAACACTTCTGTACCATCTCATATAAAGATTAAAAATATTTCTCTTCTGAAAGGGACTTTGATGTTTGGATGCTATTTTTATGTCTATTCATCAGCTTCTCTTCATGCTGATTACATTTTTTTAGTTAATATATATGAAAATTGTTTCCACGCAAGTACTAATTAAAGCTATCTTTATGGACAAATAGGAGAATAGAAGGGAAAGCAGTTTGCGTACAATTTTGCTTTTAACCCTTTCATATACAACTGGGAAATGGCTTTAGGTCTTTACAACAGGAACTTAATAATAATCCTTTGCATTGCTTTATTGCCAGAAAATGTATTGCATGGAAATGTAATATCCTAAAACATAAGTAAACCAGAATCAATATAATTAAGATGACTGGAAAAGGTTTGTTCCTGGAAAGTCAGGGCAAGTGTCAAAACTATTCACACAAATTCTATCTTCACACACTTACTGGGTCACGCTGTATATGTGGTACCTACAATCTCATCACGCCTCCATCACAAAAGACATGAATTTAGTTGTTTCAGACGGTTGTTTAGATTCAGGAACAAATGAAGCTGCAGAACCAGTTCCTAAACCAGGGTCCACTGATTTCTGACATGAGTGGAATTATAAGATAAATTGAGAACACACTGCCATTCACTTTATTCAGAGTAGAATTGAGCCTGAAAGGATTTTTTGTGTGCTGTTCAAAGCAGATTTTTTACTTGGTATAGCTAGTTCTGTAATTTCTTTATCAATTATTGGCCAGATATGGTGAGAAAAAATGACTTACTATATCATGGTTTATATCAACTTGTGTGTTCAAACTGTGGTCCTCCACAATATGATCTAGGCAATGTGCCTAAGCAGGAGGGTTGAACCAGGTGATCTCTAGAGGTTTTTTCCAGTCTCAACTTCTTTGTGACACACCATAGGCAGTTCATTACTGCAGGTTGTCAGAGAACCTTGAAATACACTGGAATCTAAATATTGCCAAAGATTTTACTACTTCTTCCATATCTACCCTTTGTGCTATCCATATCTACCCCTCTGCTATCAAAAATGAATCTTTTGACATGTGTTTGACTTCCAGTAGACATACAAGCAAAATGAATTTCGCCATCTCTTTCATTTTTTAGCCTTATACCTATGTTTGCCTTCTGCCAAGATTAACCTAAATGGAATTCAACCCACTTACTACCAGGTATTTTCAGTGTTTTCCCTCTCAACCTTCTCCTTTCTGTTTGGGTTCATATGAGCAAATCCTATCTACATATAATTCCACTCACTATGTTCTCAATTAATTGTATGTTTAAGTTAACATAATTATCCTGAGAAACAAAAGTGAATATAACCAATACATGATTCTGGCTTGGCACTAAGTCCTTAGAGACATACAGAACTCCTGCATAATTCCACCGTGTCAGTGTATTTTTATTGTGAGTTAAATTCACCCTAATTTGACCAAAGACTCAAAGACTCAGCACATCTTGAAATTCCTTTAACAATTCAGAATAGGGTTTTGGTGAGACAGAAGTCATACACAGAACTTGTGCTGGTCTTGCGTACATAAAATAAATGGCCACCTTGCAGGTTACTTGGAGGTTTTACTGCTTGGGGTTAACCAGGTCATGAGTATATATACAGAAACACTTGTACGATGAGTGATACTATTATTACTTATCATCCGGAGCTTCAAGTAAAAAAACAAATACTGTGAAGTGGCCACAACAGGAGAGTAGGAGGTTTCCATAATTTTCTGTTTTCCCATAGTCTAACAATTTTTCTATAGCAAAACAAATATTTAGATTATTTCAGATGCAAATGTCTTGTTCCATATTTGTGATTGTAATCTGGAGTCAGCTTATTTGCATGTTGAAAGTCAGTCTCACATTTAAATACTATACTGAATGATTTAAACACTTCACTGAGATGTCTGTGGAAGCTATTCTATACATATCCCATACATCCAGAATGAATTTACATTGGATCCTGGCAAATATGTGAAACTGTATAATATCAATACATACAACTCACTTACTTGAACTGGAAGGTCATTTAATGATAGTTTTTTGCAAAGGTGAGCATGTACTTTTTGTGTAATGACTATGATTCAGAATGGATTGTTATTGGTAGTTTTTAATTCTCCATTTAGATTCCTTTTTAAAAGCTTTTCTGCACTAACCAATAGCTATTTAAGAAAATAATTACACTGTTCTTATAGTAATCTTGAAATATTAACTCAGTAAGAGAGCTCTGATAGCCTTTTGTCTTCGTTAATTGTGAATATAAGCATGGGGCTTGTCAAAATTGCCATGGGCATTTTCCCATATGGCTAAGAGACCATACAGGTCAGTATCTCACTAGCAGTAAGTGGCTGAGGTGGTTGAAACCAATCATTTAGTACCTTTCCGAATCATAGATGGCTACAGGGTAAACAGACTGTGAGTTAGGAGGTCAAACAGAAGACACAGAACCTACGAGAACCAATTATCTCATTTCTTTCCTGTAATGTGCCATTTAGTTCAGATGAGATGTTAAGATGAATACTAATGAAGTGGGGAAAAGAAAAAGTAATTTTAGTTGCTGGACATATTCGCCTTTTGTTTGTTTGTTTTCTTTTCTTTTCGGTAGATTTTTGCAATATGATTTATTCTCCGAAACGTGGTATAGTAAAATACTTTTCTTATATCCGAAATAGTGCATCGTTTTATTAGGGTCACTGAACAGACCAGGGCACTATGTGCACTGATACATCCTGTCTTCATCTTTCCTGATTTTTAAATATTACAGCACCGAAGAGTTAGCTTATAAAGAGAGTATGTTTTGACTCATATTATTGGTGGGTTTGCTTAAATCTCTTCCAAAGTTGTAGTGGAAATATGATATCCTAAGTTGAACATCTGATTCTTTAATTAAGTCTATTGGAACATGAGCAAATACCAATGTACAGTTAATTCTAAGATTAGATATGATTTGGATAAAATGACTATATTATCTTAAACTTTTTTTTCCCCTTTTTTGTTTTCAGAATGACCTAACATAAATAATTCTTTAATTCAGTACACTCTGCCAATGTCTGCCTGCATCACTCTGTGCAGGTTGATAATATTTTCATATGAGTGATTATATTACTAATATTGGTATGGTAAAGGAAAAAAAAATCAACTGACTCTTGTTTTTATACAACACATAATGGAAACAGACATCATTCAAGCCAGTCAAAATGCTCGGGTCTATACGGGTCTACAGAGATTTTGAAAGCTGAATAGCTATCAGAGAAAGGAGATTATTGCTGTGAGAAATTATAGTTCTCCATTCATTCTATTGATCCAGTTCCCATTGAAGTCAAAGCAAAGGCTCCTGTTGGCTTCAGCAAGAGCATACTGAAGCTTTATCACACCTGTGAATCTCTGAAATAGAGTAAATCTTCCTCCCTTGTTATTTTAGAGCCATCTGATTCATAAGTTCTGGGTTATGCTGTCCTCTTCCATATCGTGCAATCCAAAATATCATCAAAGTAATTGTCCCTGCTTCTGTGAGTACAGCCCCTCAAATGAAATTGGTGCCACAGGTGAAATGCCAAATGGGGATACAAAGGATAGGACTAGATTTATGGTGCTTCTTAGTAATTCAGGCAGAGGTACCAACAACTGGAGACAAGAGACACAATAAATATAAGATCTCTTTTGTGTGTGTGTGTGTGTGAAATTAAAGAGCTTAGTTGGAATGAAAATAAGAATCAGGCTGGGGATAGATTTTTGAAGAGGTTAAAGAAAAATAAGAAAAACAGTTATCATATATTCACCTTTAAACAGAGAAAAATTGTTCCATGCCAGTCCCAGTAGAATATTTAAAACACACAGTGTTAGTCACACTGACTGAAGTCACTGAATTTATTCACAGATTTGTGAACCTAACCTGATGTTTAGTTCTTTGTTGAAACAGGTAATAAAAAGGAGCATTTTCAGGGTAAGAGGAGTCAAGGATCATGCAGAACAACAGCACATTGCAAATTACCATCTCTGCTCTAGTAGTTAAAAAAATGAACAATAACATGAATCACTGGGGAAGAAGCAGGGATTATAGGCCCCTAATTTCTATTTGATTTATTTAAATACAAAAGAAAAAGACAGTTTTTGTGAATTATAACTAATAATAAAAATGTCACCTTGATTTTGCTTCTGCCCTAGACAACAATGCATGATACTTTCAAACCAAAATACAAATCCACAGTACTTTCTTGGCATTCTCGTGAGCTGAGAAGAATGCGCACTGCAAGATCTCTGGTCTCTCCCCATTGCATCTTTTCCTTCTAGCTCTCCAAAAGAATAAGAGGAGGTTAATGTCATCTAAAGAAGTAATTATTACAGGATCTGCTTTATGGCAAACATGCATGGAGGATTGGTTTAGACATTGCATGGGTGATAGCAGACCACACAGATATCACCCGTGTTAGATACCTCCTGTGTAAATGTCTGCACCTGGTCACTCTAAGGTCCAGCGTATGATGCACATGTCTTCTGGTATAATGAACCAAAGACATTTTATTAAGTATCAGATAAAACTTATACACTGTATTTATACACCACATATAATTCCTTATGTGCAAAAAGCACGCGAAGCGCAGTTGCTAAATAAGCCAATAATATAAAGAATTACGTCAAGATTATCTAATAAGCTTCTTAATCATTTGCTAGCTGTGTGGTTGTAGTTTTCTTCTTTTCCTTGCTTTGTTCCTTATCTGTTAGTAAGATGTTCTGTCGTACTTGAGGTTAATTAACAAGACACCTGCACTGCCACCCTTGAGGTTGATTATCTGCTAACAAGGCATCCCCTACTCCTGTTCTTGAGGTGGGCTTCTACACTAAGGATCTCCATTTTGTCAGGAAAATAAAAAAAAAAAAAAAACACCATTGTGAGTTTCATCTGACCTAAAACATTCATGTGGCTGATCATGGGTATTTTAACAGATTAAATGGTTCACATTCGGACTATAATCATGATGAAACTGAATTGCTCAAATACAGACATTAACATTGGAAGTTGCAACATTGGTTCCAACAGACCAAATATATGTATGTTCACAGTGGAATGTGGAGATAAGATAAAAGTCACAGGTGCTGTATTACCATCACTCCTAATACGATGGGCACTATTTCTTGGCACGCTAGGACGCTGTCCAAGAAAATTCAGTGCCTCCCTCTAGACATAGCTTAGGGTAGTCAGTGTCTGTCTCCAGCTTCCCCCAGAAAGTGTCCTTGCTTTACTGCAATATCTCAAAGTACCTTTACACATGTATATACATAGACATGTGTATACTCACACCCATATGATAATAATGTAACAATACTTCAATTACATCTTTTACTTAAATGACAGAAATACAGACATTGCTTTTTGGAGAATGAGACAGACACTGAGCCAAATAAAGTATTTCCTCCATTTAGTTATTAAAGTTTCATTCTATTTCTTGGAGTGCACACATCTGACTAGTCTGCTGCCTTGCTTCTCTTGCACACTCTTAATCGTGCCAAGAGAGCCGGATGAGACTACTGCTCTGGGACTACTGCTCCCCTGCTCTGGGAATGGAAGTCTGATTTTGCTATCTATTAGTTAAAAAGTTGCAAGCTTTCATTTTTAACAATAAATAAATTCTCGACACAGTCTGCATCTCTATGTCTTCTTCCTGCTTCAATCAGTCTCTCTCTATTGCTATGAACAAAAATCAAATAAACTATGAGTAGGTTTGTAATTTTAGTAGATGAAGGATGTTCTTCAGCTTTAGAACAGGTATTTTCCATTCGTGAAAAACTGTAAAAATTGGGTTATTTGAAACAGAGCTTAGTTAGGTGCTGAACCCTACCATTAGCTGCATTTTGAAATCCAAATATTCATTATGTTTGATTTGGCTCCTGTGAATGGGAGAAACTATGAATTTGTGGAATGATTGGGCAATGTAAGTCTAACTTTGAAGCTGAATTTGTCTAACGATTTTAATTAACTGTGCAGTTATAGAACATGTTTAACAAAATCATCCCTATGGAATACTAGTAAAAGCAGTGTCTACAGAAAGGTGCCTCTTCTCTGAGCAAGCACCATGGAAATAATATTTTCTATTGGACCACTTCAGAGTATAGAAACATGGTCATATTCAGATATTTCTGCTCATATAATTATTGGAATTGGAATAAATTTGATTTGGGATTTAAGCAGGTCAGTCATTTGGACACTGTTTAGATTTTTGGTAGAGATACCTGAATCCAAATAATATATTCTAATGCATATCCACATAGGTAGGCTCTGAGTTTCTGGTCTGGCACGGCAAGTGTGAGGACCTCCACGTCAGATAACCATTCCTGCATACAGTGCACTTTACTACATGATGAGCCAGACTGATCTGTTACACATGCAATGCATGCAACATTGAGTTACTGTATAGATGCAGACACAGGATCTTCCAAAACAGCACTGTAGTGACTTGTGATTCAACAGTTGTCCAGAATCGGCCACGAAATAACTAACCCTGCTCCTCTCTGTATGTAACCTCCTGCCTTAGTGCTTGATTTCTCCTACACAACAAAAAGTTAAGGACCTTGTTGAACATGGAGATACGAAGCTCTCAGACTTTGCACAAGTTGCAGAGACGGTCCTTGAAACAAGGGGAGAAGTGTGGTAGGATCATTTTACTGATGCGTCAATGTGGAATGCGTTAAGTCTGTTTCAGCAGCTTGATAGAGTTGCAGGTGTAACAGATATTGAGTAGTCTGGTTTGAAGGAAGCTGAGAAGAGCAAGTTCTTGCTAAGGGAAACCAAATCCAATGATCGCTAAGATCCATGGGATTGTTCCTCTCAATTCATTTGCTGCTGTTGAGCAGGTGCTTCAAAAATGCATATATGCACACACAGGAGCAATGACTTTACCAGCACCCATGTAAACACAGCACCCATATAAGCACAGACACAGAGGGCCAAGTCCTGAAACTTTTTTTCTGTCCTAATAGGACTAGAGTCTTACTTTAGGAATAAGGACACAAACCCTTACTCTGCATTATGAGCACACACATTGACAGGTCCCTTGAATATTAGGATGAACTTCAAAGCTGTCTAATCTGGATCTGGATACCAGGTCCTTTACCTGGTTATCATCTCAGAACTTAGGTCTCTGCAGATATATGTCTCCTACTCAGGAGCTAGCACAGCTTGAAGGGCACTAAGAAATTGCACGTGCTCACACAAAAAGAGTAAGGTAACAGAGAAAATAATTAAGAGGATTCTGTAAGCCTGGATAGATTTCAAAAATCAGACAGCACCTTGGGTGACAGAGCCCTGGAACAGGCTGCCCAGAGAGGCTGTGGAGTCTCCCTCTTTGGAGATCTTCAAGACCCGCCTGGATGCCACCCTGTGCCACGTGCTCTGGGTGTCCCTGCTGGAGCAGGGGGGTTGGACTAGATGATCTCTAGAGGTCTGTAAGGGACTGGCTGGTACAGGGGGGTGCCCTTGGCCCGTCCTTGACTAGAGGATTGAGGTGAGATAACCAGGAAGAAGACAGCCGTGGTAAACAACGTAGAGAAAGGAACCGTTATCTTGTTCATTTCAGTCGGGGCTTAGCAACGCGCTTGTCTACCAATCAGTTAGGTATACATTAGAGTCTGAGGAAGCAGAGAAAGGCCTAATGGAATTGATATCTTCTCTTCCTGCATGACTCATGTAGAAAACTTCTTCATCTCTTAAGGACATAGAGGAGAGAGGTAAGAATAAGAGCAAAACCAAAGAAAGCACACTATTTGAAAGCCATTCATTTATTAGTAAATTGCCTCTTTGGGGAACTAGGTAAATAAATGAATAAATAAATAAAATCACCTGAAATGTGAGGCTCATTTGCACATCCTCCAATCTGCCCAGTTTGGAGCAGCAACTCAAACACAAGAGCTCACATTTCAGCGTAATAGTCTAAACCTTCTGTGCAAATCACCAACCATCCCTCCTGCTGAAGCTGTTCTGCAATTAGCATAAATAAATAAGCAGTTATTGGAATAGGACTTTCACCTGAATCTTCTCACACTCTTTCCCTAACAAGCTGGCACAGATATCATTATGCATCCAGTTTGAAATACTGCAGCGTGTGTGCCCTTCTTCAGCAAGGGAATTACGCTATGCTAAATCTTGTCGGTGTTAGTAAGCAGTGCAGCGTTAGAAGCAGATCTGCGAAGCAGCTGGTGCAAAGGACCCCATATCCACACTATATTTGTTTGAGGCTTTACTTCAGATTAACTCTTTTTTGGTACAGTACTCTGAACTCCCACTAGTTGCTGCAGAAGTTCAGGTGTGCCCAGGAAGCATATTTTCTAATTTAACTTCATCCAAAAGGAATCCGATTTACAACCTCTTAGATCACTCCACGGTGTAACCTAAAATTTGAGAACTCGAGACAACCAGAATTTCTTCAAAAGTGAACATTTTACTTGAACTAGAATGTAAATGCGGATGGACCCAATGGAGCTGTGTAATATTTAATCAAAGTTTGGAAAAAGAGCCTGCTGCTAATTCTCCCTTTTATGATTTTTTTAATGAAAATATATTAAAAAAGAGGTTTTAATGTAACTTTTTCATAGTCCCTTGTTTTAAGATTGATTATTTGAGGCTATGGAATAATTAGGAAACCCAACTTCTTATAAGAATAAGAACTGCAAAATTGGGCCCCTTGGGCTTGGGATTTGAAACATTGGGAGTTCTGAGATGTCTAATATTGAATCAAGTTGTCTTTTCAATGTTTCTACTAGGTAATGTGAGCATCTAGGAAGTTGTAATGCTCTTTTTACATTGTCTTAAGAACCTGGGCCCATAAAGTAGGAACAAAGACTTCCACAGGTAGGTGCATAGCTCAAAAAATGATCTAATCACTTCTCACCTTTTCATGAGATCTTCTGTGAATGTCGTACATGCTATATTTTAATGCTTCTATTCTCTTTGTATTAAAAGAATACATACAAAATCTTAGAACTCATGAGTTGTCATATATTTTTGGATTTGCACATTCATTTCATGAACTTTCTCAGTCTATAAATTGGAAATAATCCCAGCATATGACTAATTGGATTAATTTGATTGCAGTTTCAATTAAAAAAAAAAGAGAAAAGGAGAATGCACAGGGAAGTCAATCAGGAAATATTATGCTAATTACTGTAAGGATACCAGCTGTTCATACTCTTTAGATTATTAACACCTTCTACACTCCAGCAGGGAAGCACCCCATGCCTTGCTAGTCTTCCATGTGCAAACAACTGCTGTTCCTTCACAGACAAGTGGGTAATACATTCTTTTCTTTGACAGAACAATAGATGAGCAACAGCAGGAAGAACAGAAGTTTTATGGCTTTCAAGATTTTGTTAATGTCATTGGGTGATACAAACTGTACAACACATATGTTGCTAGTAGAAAACAAATGTGGTTCTTACAAAGCAAAAATCACATTCAAGTAGTTATATATAAATAAATTACTGGATTATGCCAGCCATTACCTTTTTTTTTTCCCTCTTTTGACTTTTCCTCCTTTTTTCTGTTTACCTAAAAATGGCAACATTAGCTCTGAATTGCCTTTGTGAAAAGGCAAAAGGTCTATTTTTGACTTTGTATATCAAGTCTGTAGCCAGGGTGCTATGGTGCTCATTCCTTTTCATTTCTGAACAAAATGAACATTACTGAAGGAAACTTTCTGGAGATAACTACCTTAAAATTTCTACTTCTGTTACACAGCAGAAAATATCTTCTTCATTTAAAGTAAAAATCTTTTTGTACTAAGGAACATGGCTGCAACCTGGGAACAAATGGAACAGTGTTTTATCTATAATAAACTTGACTCAAAGGAAACAGTAAAAATACTCATTTAAATCTCTATAGTGTATGTTTTGAAAAGGGAATGGTAAGTCCAAGGAAAAGCACCGACAAGCTGTTGGCTTATCAAACTCAATGACTTTCTGAGCTCTCAGGCCTAAAGAGAGTTTAATTGAAGTTAACTGACAAATTTAAAAGCTGTGGAAAAAAATATGACAGAAAGAAGAATACAAAACCCTCCAGCAAATTAGATAATTGCATGGTGAAACTATCCCTTAGTATTATTTCTGAAATTCATTCCGTGAATGACTCACTCACCAAGAAGGGTTTGTGCTGTACAGGTGCTCGGCGTGTTTGCTTTAGTAAGACTGTGGGCAGAGGCTCTGCTCTCCTGAAAATCAGCAGGACTAAAAAGGTTGTCACCCTGAGCATTCCTCACCGCTCTCTGTCCCTTCTGCTTGACAGAATTTACAAAACAGAGACTTCCGACATATTTGTATAGGCAGTTCCTATATACGTATAGGCAGTTTTTTTCCCTCAGAGGACTACTCAGGTACATTAGCTGCTCCGGATCATTTTAATTACAGTGGGGCACCTCCAAGAGCAGCTCTGCCAGCAGAGCTGAGAGGTGGCACCTGCTTGGGAGTCAGGACAGGGCTGTAAGCGCAGACAGAGATGATGCGACCCACGCAAGATTACGAGTTTATAAGTTTCAGGTAGCTTGTTTTTCAGTTATTTACATTGCCCGCAAACCCTCCGATTTCTCCGGTACTTCGAGTCAGCCTTCAGCTCAGGAAGATGATTAATAGGGTGAGTCACTGCAGGTGAATCAGCTTGTAAAGCTCCAAAGAGTTAAAATGGCCTGTATCTCACAGCGTCTGTGGGTTGAGCTCAATGAATCCTAATACAGGAGAACACCACAAAGTGCACCTAACCTTTTTCTTTTTAGTTTGTCCCAGGTGCTTTCAGTTTGTAATGTCAAAGCAACTGCTAGATGCGGCGCAATGTTTTTGTGTATGGATGAGGAGCTGCTCTACAGCTGATCTCAGAGGAGAGACGGTCTTATCTCACCATTCATAGGGAGAGCAGAAAAAGCAAAAGATTTCTTATTTTCTGAGACCATCTAGGGGAATAAATAAATAAATAAATAAATAAAGGCTTTTCTCTTTTCACAGTCAGGTATAGATATTGTAAGTAGACAAGGTGGTAGCAGAATGATTTGAGTTTCCAGGACATTCAGATCAACCTTCATGTACGGGATATGCACATTTCTCAGTTGATTTAATTGAAATTTCTTTCACTGGAGCATAGCTGTTTCCTTTGTAAACATCTGAATTGGCACCCCATGGGCTTCCTAGTAAGTAATGGATGCTTTCAGAGCACTAGTTATTTGAGCAAATGGAAGTGCTTAGGGTAGGATGAGGTGAAGTGAACCACAGAAATGCTTCCACTGATAGTAAAGGAGAAGAGAGAGATTCACTGAGATGCAAAGTCTATGTTAAATCAGACTAAATTTTTTGTATTTAAGATATAGTAAACTTTGTTTTAATTTAGTAAAATACTAAAAAAAGGGAGGTGCATCATTATGATTTTATTTTCCAAGTATGCTGTGTAGTAAGAATGTTTCTAAGGAAGAAAATATTTCACAGAAGGTGATTAAGTACTGAGTGTTATCTTAAAATCCCCAGTCTCCTCACATTTTTGAGATCTGAAATGAAACAACCCCCTCTTCCTGTTTTAATAATGCTATTTTAAAAGCCTTTGCAAGGTCTGTTTTGTTTTAGATATCTATTAGAAAGAGCTTGAAATGAACTGACTCTTACAAGTTTGCTCAGCTATTCAAAAGCTCCAAAAACTTCAGTACCTCCCTAGTTTCTGTGCTAAGCATCATTGCACAGTGCTTCAATTTTGAGTATGGTATTTTTTTCTAGCAATTACTGCTTTAACTAGAGTGTAAAATTGAGCATCTACAAAATTTGTGTCTATTAATTACAGCAGTTGAGAAAAAAAAGACAGATATCTCTTGAAAAAACTTTCATCTGTAAATATAAACCTGTGACATGCTGATGATACAGTATTTATAGCACAGAAGTGCAAAAAATGCAATACCGCTTGTTTCATGTTTAAGATGAGATGCATAGGAAGAATTTAAAACAAAAGGTATTTCTCAAATGTGCTAAGAACTTATTTAGCCTTTTTTAACCTATAGAAGAGCTAGAAACAGATTGTTTCAACATTTTTGATAGAAATGTGCAAGGGGTATACATGTCAATGGCCTAAAGTGAAAGATTTCCGTCATTATTTAATCTTTTTTATTATAGAAATGTACTTTTTTATATCTTTCTAATATACTAGTATACATTCTAATGAATATATATGCACATTTTTCACTCTTAATAGGAGGAAAAAAAACCTAAATCACTTGTAAGATGTAATATTTAGGGAGAAGCTACAATGTCATGTACGGCTTTTTTTTTTTTGAAATTATTTTATGTAAGAAAAGGCATGTACCTCCTTCTACATAAGTGTTTCCATGACTGTTCCAAAGCACAACAAGCATCTCAAGCCCCCTTTATCTGGGGGTTTGTGCTCATCATTTTTAGAATTGTGTTCTTAGGAAAACTTTATTCTTGTATATTGTGTTGCATGTATCAGATGGTGGCTATATTAACAGATGTTTTTCTGAAATAGAAAACCTGGAGAAAAATTTGGGGAATAAAGAGTTTGGAGAACTCTTGCTGTGAATCAACATTTGTCTGGTTCCCTGCCTTAGCCTGAACTGGAACTAAACTTCTCACAGCTCAGTGAAAGAGCTCATGTGATATTCTTTCAAATATCTAGGGTTTTGGGGTCTTTTTTTTTTTTTTGGGGGGGGGGGGGGGGGGGGGGG
>JAWLRI010000144.1:3903758-3918496 GCA_034781795.1 Crypturellus tataupa
CCCGCCCCCCCCGCGCAAGAAGGATGAGTGAGACTTCCAGTTCATGCGTATGAAGTCTATTTTTCTGATTTATATGTTCACATTCTATTAATCCATGTGAATTGGCTGAATATCTTGGGAAGCCTGGGATGGATTCCAAAAGTTGTTTATAATTAGAGCATCTCAAGTGGTGATAGCTTTTCACATCAGTGGAAAAAAGAAGAAATATTTACTTTTAGTGCTCATTTAATCATAAGCTTTCTTAAGTTGTGTTTTTGATATGCACTTTTTCAATCTGTTTAATATGTATTGCTCCTTTTTTTCTGTTTTTCTTCTCTGTACAGGGCAGTAACATAATTTTTTGAAAGAGCTTGCAACAGTCTAGCTTAAAGAATTCTCTGACAAAATCTGCTTAAATCTTACATTCATATTTCCATAGATGTTGGATTAGCCCTGAAATCAGAGGTGGTGTTATTTATACAGCACAGTTGCTACTGGATGTTTTACTTGCTTTTCTGATTCACACGTAGGTGTCAGAGTAGCCAAAGAAAGTAGTTCAGGATCTTAGTCCTGTGTGAAGAATCTGCATTATCAGGTTTGTTTTGAACCTACGTTTAGGTCTAGAAGAGAAAATGATATCTCCTTGCAAACTGGTAGGTTCTGAGAAATGCCATGTGAAGCTGCACTTCTCATTCCATGGGTAATGGAAGGGTTGGTTCCAGTTGATATGCTCGAGGGCAGGGCTCTCATCCAGAGGGACCCAGGTAGGCTGGGTAACAGGACAACAGGAACCTCATGAGATTCAACATGGGCAAATGTAGGGAAGGAGGAATCTCAGTAATGACATTGGGTGGGGACAGAGGAGTTGGGGAGAAGGTCTGTGGGAGGCCCTTAGGGTCGAAATGGGCAGCAAGCTGAATGAGAGCCAGCAGTGTGCCTTGGCAGCCAAGGAATCAACAGCACCTGGACTGTAGATTAAGCACCTGTAGATTAAGGGAAAAGATTATCCCCCTTCATGTAGCACTCATCAGACCAGTACTGCAACAGTTGGAGATTCCTTAGTGCAGGAAAATCATCAAAAAACTGGAGTGAATACAACAGAGGCCCCTCAAGGAGGTTGGGACAGCCACCCTTGCCCCAGAGGAGAGGCTGAGAGTGCTGGGATTGCTGAGGTGAGGGACGAGATGTCTTTGGGGCACCAAAGAGACCCAAATACATTTAGAGGTCACTGGAGAGATGAAGATGGGCTGTTACAGTGGGACATGGTGGGAAGCTTAGTGGTAATGAGCGTATGCTGGAAGAAGAGAACATGGGAACAGCTGGACAACAGAGCGGGTCATCTGGTGAGGTTGTGCCGTCCCTGCCTTTGGACAGAGATCTCACAGGACAGAATGCTGAACAACATGGTCTAATCTCAGATCATGCTCTGCTTTGGGCATGATTTTAGATTAGCCATTTGAAGGTGAATTTTCCTATGATCCCATCATCTCCATTCTTGCATCACCTCTTTCTGAAGATTTTTATTTTTTACAAAGATTTCCTAGGTTACAGTCTTACCTGATCTTTCCACAGGGAAGAAGTTCAGACTTGAGCTGTTACTCTCCATCACTCTCTGTGAAAGTCTAGTCTCTCCTATCACTGGATAAGAAAGAAGATGTGAAAGTTCTTGCAGTTGCTCTCTGGCTCTTATACCTGACTGTAAGGAAGTATAGCCTTGTAATTGATAGGGAGAAAGAGACATTTCTGGGTGACATTCATCTTATCTGAAGGGAGATGTCTAAAATAGGTCATCTTTGTCTCCACTGGCTATACGGGAAGTCTAGATGAATAGCTCAAATGCAGCTGTCTATAATATAGTTGCCCACAAAGTTAGATGAGATAATTCATATCTGAAATGCCTGCAGTTACCAAACACACTTTCTCCCTGCTCTTCACAGTAAGAGCTTTACAACAGTGTGAAACCAACAGGAGTCCCAGTTCTTTTGCCTTAGCAGGTGCTGGTTTGTGAAGCCCTGGGGGAATAATTCAAGGGTAGAATACATTGGTGATTAAAAATGGCTTTGCCAAATATACTAAATATACTAAAACCATAAATGGTTAACAGGATTCAGAAACAGTTTAATCAAGATTAAACATGAATCACATCTCATACCTATCTCTTTATGGCATGAAGCAGGTGTAAATATTCTTCCCTTTCCCCTATTTTATATTTAGTAGATAATGGCTTATTTTTCCAGGCCCAATATTTCTATGGGAGGAAGAAACTAGTATTGTAATTATACACCTTAATCCTACTCGCCAATTGGTAGTCCCAAATCACTGCTTCTGCTCACAGAATCAGCACCTGTTATCCGCTCCTGCCTCATATTCCTGTCTACTAGTTCTGAAAAGATTTCCTCTCAGTCCTTTAGATTTGTGAAGAAACTGTATGTTAGGGAGTTTGACTGCACTTTAAAAATATCAGGAAGAAGGGAGAAATGCAATTTTAAGACTGAGACTTGAAGGATCTTCCAAATGTCTTAGACAAGGATAAACACACAAGGCTGCAGATACCTGGTAAATGGGAAATTAATCATGCTATCTCCAACTGACAATTCCAATGATTAGTGTTCAGAGACCTTTCATATCTCAAAGCACCAGCACATAAATCTGATGAATTTAGGCAAGTGACATCAGTTATATAAAGTCATATTGTAGCAGAAGCCTCAACTTTGCAAAGATAAGGTTTTGTTAATTTGCTGCCGAAATACAGCAATGACTTAGATGAAAACTCATTTTTGACTTTGCTAAAATACATGCTAGTTCCATTTCTAGGTTGCAGCTCTCATAACTAGATTCAATCCTCTAAGTCAGAGCTATAAATTTAATACTTTTGATCCTGTTCCTATTAAGTCAATGGCAAAACCCCAATTTTGTTCTTTATGTTTCTTTTAGCAAGCACTTTGTGAATCATGCATCTAGTTGTTATTACCTGACAATATTTTTTTGTCCTTTCCTCTCCTTTTCTTACTGCGTGAATCTTCTGTGAATGGTCACACTGTTTGAAATCAGATTTATGCTGACCAAAGCTGCATGGGGTTATTTTTCTTTCTGATAGAATGAACATATGACAGTCACTATGACAGGTACCTGAGAGAAAAGCTTATTGAGATGTTGCAAGCTGAGCAAGGAATATACCTGAAATAGATAGAAGCTTAGAGATGATAGAGAGGATCTGGTAGAAATTTTGCAACTTAGAATTTTTATTTTCTGTGTCTGAGTCATGTCGAGAAAGTAAAATAGCCTAACACTAAGCTTTGTGCCATAATATTGGTAGAAAATAAGTGTATTTTTTTCATTAAATTCACAAAATAATTGCACATGCACATAATAAAAATGGGAGGTGTAGTTGTGATCTGGATTTAGTTGTAGTTGGTGAGTTCTTTGCCATTACTTTTAATGAAATTGGGGTTTCATCTGAGGTCTTTAAAATCTGCCAGATGCAATTTAGGGGGAGCATGTGCAGCCACACAAGAGGATAAGAACATGCTTTGTAGGTTTTAGGCCCCCTTTTTTTTTCAGTTTTTAGCTTTTTAGTTCAGTTTTGTTTAAGTTCAATTTTGCAAATAGAAATAATTTCTCCCCACAGTTTTGTGCAGGAAGAAGTAGATTCTGAATTTAAATGAATTTAAGTGAATTTAAAATGTTAGTTTCTAAAGTTAAGATTGTGGCACATTGAACAAAAGTGGGTTTGACATTTTTGATTACAGAGGCAAACTTTAATAAATTTGTGGAACACAATGGAAAGAATGATGTCAGCAACTGAAATGTAATTAAGCTGGAGAGCAGAAGAGGTAATGCACAGTTATTGTGCTGTGTTTCCAAAGCTTTGCTTTCAATCGATGAAGGGAAGTGCAAATATCAAAATAAATAATTGACCTTGTGATTACCATGGCAGGCATCTGAGAAAGACACTTATGCTCCTATCTAGATAGAAGGATTCTGAACAGCTGTCTCATAAATTACTTCTATCTACTTCAAGAACAACAACCACCTCAACAACACTGTATTTGGTGTTTTATAAATGTCTGAAAGCAGAAGAAAGCAGAAGATATATATTTTGGGGAGGTTACTGTTAAGAGGAAGTGAATTAACCCTAGAGTAAAGATCTTCCTTCCTTCTAGATAGCATCTTTCTAACTCAGGGAATTTTCAGATATATATTCGGGAAGAAAGTTTGAGTTACAAACAGGCAATAAAAGGTACTTTTTATACCTTTCATGATTGCCCATTACAAAATGCTGAGGAACTTACCTCAGAATTGTGGTTTCTAAAGTTTACATCTATTCAAAGATTAATAGGACAAGCTCTGGGTAGAAGAATTCATTGCAATCCACCTTTGCTTCAGGATGTCCCTGAGGCACAAATGATTAGGGAGAATGAGATTATTCTGGAGAAAAAAAAAAAAAGTCTGTTCTTATGAATGCAAAAGTTCGTTTTGTTTTCTTACACTTTTTGCTAGGTGTTTGATACTGGGGTAGATGGAACTTTATTCTCACTCTGTACAGCTTTTCCCTCAGTATATTTTTGTATATTCTATCTATTTGTGTATTGCTCTACTTTTTTTTTTCCTTAGACAAAAAAGACGGATTGTTTTGGATTTTAGTGTACACTATGGATGCTGGCCATCCTTCCTATGGATGTAAGGCATGTCCAAAGTATTATCCCCATGGGTCTCTCAGTGCATTTGCTTGAGTTAATAGGAATTTTTACATTTAAAAAATGAGTCTGTGAGATGCACGGCTTTATCCAGTAGACGGTGACAGCTATCTTAATTTAAAATCACAAGACTGCAAAATACTTGCTACACAGAAAAAAAAAGAAGGTCTTTCTTTTCTGTGGAGGTATGTAAAAGCTAGTATTTACCACTACTTAGTACTTCCCTGTTCTGTGTAAACAGAACAGTTGTTTATCTTCCTGTGTAATAGACTGGCACTGGGGGGCATCTCTGGGTGGAAAGGGAGTTTCAGCAATTTGTCCTCCTTTTACAACACCCCCTCCTGAACAACAAAAGCATTGTCTCTGCTTGAAAAAAATTCAGACTGCTGGAAGTAACAATAAGGTTGTCATGATGAAAGTAAAAATTGCCTTGCATTTAAATTTGAGAATAAATTGAAACAAGAATTTTCTTGAACAAAAGAGCTCTCATTTTTCACACCTCCTACTTTTAAGACAAGTCCCCAGTATCTATCTCCTATAGCATCCCTCAAAAGCTTTTCCTCTGATCTCAAGTCCTGCCAAATGCAGATATCACTGTGAAGACCAGCTGTGTCACATAAAACGTTAGTCTCTGCTTTACAACATACCTATAAGCATTTTTTCCCTGTAAGACAGAGAAAATAAAATTCAGAATAGGCAAGTATAAGCATGAAGGATCATAAAAAACCTTGTGCTTTGACACTACAGATTGTCTTCTTCTGAACTATTCACCCTATGTAGTGTGAATTCCCCTTATAGTTGATGAAGAGGAATAAACACTTTTAGGGCATGATTAATCTACTATTTTAGATAACTATTCAGGATGAGTTAAGCTGCACATATTTTTTCTTTTGACCAGAGAAGAAGCTTGGAGTCACTGGTTCCCACATACTTTAATTTGATGAGATTAATCCCACCCTGTGAGGCTAGTTCCTGCAGCAAAAAAGATTTCTGCCTTCCTCTCCCCTGGTGACCCAAAACACAGAACTGCCTATCAGCCCTGGGAAAGCAAGACAGATTTATGAAGCAACCGAGTGCAATGATCAAAAATCTCTGTGTTTTCACTTCTCTCCCCACCCTCCAAATCAAAGTTAGGGCAGTGGAGGAGTAACCAAGTCCTTACACCAACGAACATTTTGTCTGTACTTACAATGGTATTTACAGCAGTCTTTATTTTACCCAAAATCGCAGCAGTAACTGGGTAGAATTGGTCAAAGACTGAAATCAATGGTAGTGGTATCTTTTCTGGTGAGGTAAGTAATACTTTTTAATTTACATCTCTATGTATTATTTGTGTGTGTGTTTTCCCCTACTGATAATGATTTTTTTACACAGAATTTGTATATTCAGATAATCAAATTGTGCTCTTATCATGTCAATGCAGTACTGGATGTGCATAGATGAATACAGTAATTATTAGAAGTCTTCTTTTCAGGGTGAATAGAAAGATTAATAAGGATAGGAAATCCATTAATTTGTTAATTTAGAGAAACCTCCCCACAGTCTCCTGATTAGTTTAGCCCATAAATCTCTGGACCTCCTGGAGTTGGAAACAAGAGATCAGTGGGTACTGAGGGTACAAGTGACTTTCCATGCCTTTGCATTTATTACTTCCCTAAATCCATTGATTGAAATGTCCTTTCTATAGAAGTTGATATTTCAGCTGTTTCACTCCCACATCACACTCCCCAGGGCACAGCTCAGTGTGCAGGACATCTAGAATGTGCTGGGCATTTCTACATCTTGCTGTACATGATGACAGCCATCCGTGCTGATAGATAAGAAGAAATGAAATTGCCTCTGTGTATAAAAATCCATTTTGTCAAAGTCGGGAAGAATAGCCTTAATTAGTGTTCTACATTTAAGGAAACCATTGTTCTACCTGAAATAAAGTCTCTTTGAACATATCTCCCTAGCAACCATGATACTTTGAACTCCACGTCTTCTTCTAAAAGATCCCGTGGTTCACCTCCGCTTTTCCTCATCTTTTTTATAGCTAACCTGCCATCAGCGCAGCAAAGAGCAGGTTCGATGTCCTTTTCAAAACAGAGCACCACCGCTCCAAAATTAACCACTGCTGTGTCTGCCAAGCTAAGTAAAAGAGCTGAAAGTCCAAGGTGGGGAAAGATGAGATAGAGCTGAGGCTTTGATCTTTGTTATGAACTCACATCAATTGCGTGTTGACTGAGAGCACCACCGTGCATGCACTGACACATCCTGCTTGTAGCATGCTGGGATGGATGGTTCTGCAGAGTCTGCCTTTTTGGACAGACCAGAAGATAAACAACGACATTCATGTCTCCTACTCCATGTGTGATAAGCAACACACAGCTTGGGAGACCCTCAGTGTTGTTCAGAAGCACAGCCAATTATGTACAGTATGTATGTTACCTCAGGGTGTCCAGGAAAGCATTTTGGTGCCTGCAGTGCGTTTATTTCTCAGCAGTGCTTCCTGTTGCTCGTTGAGGATCGGGAAACTTCGCTCTACACCATTAAAAACCCAGTATGTAGTGCACCACAGTACGTGCTGCTCATCAACTCTCTTTCCTGTAAGATGGCTCTACCGTAAGTTTTGACAACATGCTGCTTCTCAAAGGCAGAATCGGTGATAATCTGTGCACTCAGAACTCCTCACCTAGCGCTAATTCAGCTGGCTTCCTCCAAGGCAGCTGCTGTTTCCTCCATCTGGCTTCCCCTGCTGTTTCTCCTTGCTGCTCTTGGCTCTGCTCTGTCTCTTGGAAGTTCCCTAACTCCTCCTGAATTTGTTGTACCAGAAACTTCCAGCCGCTATCCTGGGCTCTGGCTGTCCTGCAGTAAGTGCTGCTAGGGCTGCTTGTTTCACTTGGAGGAATTATCTTCAATGAATGCTGGTATGCTTCAGAAAACAGCATGATTCAATAGAAAAGCTTTCTAGGCATTAATACTAATCCAGGGCTTGGCATAATGTCAAGAAGTGGTCCTGCTTGGAAGAATTTTCTCCCTGGGGTGATGTACAGCTAAATGATAGACCATTAATGGTTACTGATGAAATATTTAATTTTGGGTCAAATTAAAATTGAAAAGTGTAAAATTTATTTTGATTCTTTGTCTCTCATTCTCTCTCTCCAGTTTGGCAGTTAAACAGAAAAAAAGGAATTATTCCCAAAACCCTCCTGAAGGGTGATATTTTTTACTCTCTCTCTCCACTATCACCTGAAACAAGGAATATGTAGCCGTAGTTCTATAATGTGCATATGAATATATCATTTGTACATAGCTGGGAGAAGAATCACTATCTTATTTCTGAATCTTTGCAAACTGTAGGGGAAGATCAGGGCAGAGAAACTAGAACAAGCACCAAAAACTGAACTGTTCATTCTCTGACTTATTTTGTGACTAGCATGCAATGAGTATGCATTTGCATGAAGTATTTTTTCTCCTCAAATGTGCAAACAGAAACACCTATGCATATCTAATCCACACATGAAAAGGATAGACACTTTGAGGGCTAGGAAATGAGAAGTTGAAGGTAGAGCCCATTTCACGTCCCATGACGAGCCAAAGGTAGGACAGTCATGGTCGTTCTGCAAGATAAATATGAAGGAGAGGCTCCATATTCCTGTACTTTCCTTGTGCAGTTATTTTTTAGATTGGAGGAAGACTTTTTTTTCCTTTACAACTCCACTGCAACTAAATCAGAAATACACAGGAAAAGAAGGTGCTGAAAAAGGAAGCAAAAAGAACTCACTTGAAGAATGCATGCTAGGACTTCCTGCTGTCTGCGTGTTTCAAGAAACGCCATAATCTGCCAAGATACAGGTGTGCAGCTCAGTTCTTCAAAACCGATAAAAACAAACAAATAAAAACTTATTGAGAAAGAACAGTAAATTTGTCTATTTTAAATACTCAGATGTCTGAATTCTGATGTCCTTTGCATGGCAAGGCTAAATTATGTATACTCCTTTATGCTTCCATAATGAACCTACTTCTTCCATTCCAGTTGTTATGGGGCATCTTTAACTTACAAATAACATTTTTTCCCCTAATTTTTATATCTAGAAATGCTTATTGCTGAAAACAACATATAAGGGATGATTATCATGGACAGTACAGAAATACAATTTGGTTTTGCAGATTGTTTATGCATTTGACAACATTCAATTTTTGTTATTGTGTTTACAGGAATGGTCCTGAAGTCAATTTTCTTTCTCAGTTTTATATTTCACACAGCAACAGGAAAGAAAAAAATATGTCCAAGACAGGAAAATGTGCTTATAGCATGACAGAAATAAGCAAGGAGCGTCACAGACAAAGAAAATATTTAAAATATGGAATTTTAATTGCAATTGATTAGTATTCACAGGGAGAAGATCCCTTTAAATAGCAAAATCTAATACCATATTTTCCTTCTCTAAATAAGATATAGAAGTATCTTAAAACATTGATAGAGATGTGCAGTGAGCCTTGCATAGTACTATCCAGATCTCTTTCTGCAATTTCAGTAGAAAAGATGCGGTATGCATCTTCAGTGCTTTTCTCTGGGAACATACACTGTGAGTGTGCGACACAAATTGGGCAGTATCTGAAGCAGGAATTCATGCAAAACAAAAATACTCAAGGATGACTTGTGTGCACTGAATGTACTACAGACATCTCGACATTTAAAAGCAAACACGGCCATGTAAGCTCAGTCCATGATGACTTAACATATGACTAAGCCAATTAACATTGAATTGTTAATTGACGCTTACATTGTGAGCCACCTCCTCATCAGATCCTCCTGTGCAGATCTGCTGCCTACCTAGTCTTTCACCCTCTGCCTGAGTGGAGTACTTTAGACTGGACCCTATTGTACTTCAGATCATTTTAAAAATCCTTTTAATCAATTTTCAAGATCACTTTTGGCTTCACTATACATAGCAGGCCAGTTTTGACTATTGGTTCAACATTCCTTGCGGAGAAAGAAAATATTCCTATTAACTTTGAAACAATATTGAATAGGTCTCACAGAAAAGTTGATTGACTCGAAGAAACTTAATCTGGGTTACCTAAATCATTAGGCTTGTTCCATAAAATGGCAGCTTGGAACAATGGTATCATTCTGCATGGAAATGCATTCTACATTCTGATAGTTCACTTATTTCAGAATCAGGATCTGTGTTTCCCATTGCCTTTTTTTTTAAACACATTAAAAAAAAAGTTCATTTTTTTTTAAGACTCATTTACGTATGGGAAACCTCCAGACAGTTCTGGGGAAATTCCAAAACTGAATTAAATAAGAAGTTTTCAGGACAAACTTCAAACGACCTGAGGGGTGGTAATTCAAGGGAAATGTAATGCTCTTCTGAATTCTTATTTCAGCTGTGAAAGTACTAAATTAACCTCAAAATAGCAAAAAAACACTACTTTTAAAAGAGTGACAAATTTTAAAATACTTCACTTTTTGAACCCTCTTTCTTAGAGATACTGCTGGAATGTCCTGAGAAATTTGTCCAATAAATATGATATTTATTTAATTGCTTAAAAGCAGTGATGACTAGTGTTTTGAGCAGAAAATCATAAACTTTGGAGATGTTAAATTCCTCATGTGGTTTCTAATTTAACTTTTTTGACACAGTAGCATTATTTGTCATTTCTGATCTACTAATGTGATTTCTGTCTTGCTTTAAACCTGTCATGTATTAAAGTTCTTACTGCTCCTCCTTAGACTTTTTTTTTTCACAGCCATCCATAGTGCATATAACTGAGGAAAAAGGAACTCAGTTCTTGCACAGATAATTTGAAGATCTTTTCAAAAATTCTTAGTTTAAAAGAAAAAGCCTGTGATCAATCATTGTAAAGAGTGAAATAAGCAAGGTCACAATATGGACGTGTATAAGTTCAATATGAACCTTATGCAGACGTACCCTCATCTCATGGAAGATGCATCTTGATCAGGTAATGTCTTAAGAGTCTGAAAGAACACGAATATTTTTTTTCTCTGCAATGTCCTCTTCTGATCCTTTCTTGTATGATGACTGATGACTAGATAAGAATAGGATAAAAAAGGTCTGCGGATTATCTCTTCCAGGATAAATATTTTTAAGTGAGGAGAAAGACATCCAGGACTTTGCCAGGAACTGTGTTTATTTATAATCAACATTCCTTTCTTCAGCTGAGCACTCACAATTTAAAAGTCAAGTGATGCTTGATGCTACATAAAGCTTTCTTCACAGAATCATTAAAACCTTAACAGTCTGCAGAATTTGTGTTTAGGCAAATGTTGAGGTGCTGTAGTTAAATTCCATCTCCATCCCAGCCTGGTAAGAGCAATTCTAAAATATTGCCTAGCAATAAAAACAGGACATTAACCCTTGATAAGCATATGCCTGTTCTGTGTACAGTTTATGCTCATGTCTTTTGCTAGTCATTAAATTTCTGTGTGTACCAATGGCCCAGTGGCCTAGGGGAACTGATACTCGAGCTGTTCCATGGCTCCATGAATACAGGAATTCCACCTGGGATTTGCTGTTCACCTTGAAGCCATTCCTTCTATTTCACTGCAACAGGAAAGTAGGAAATACAAACAGTCTCATCCAACACTTTCATTAGTTTGAAAGTGCAAGTTCACTTTTGGCAGTAGCCCTATCTAAGAAGTAGCAGAGGATTGTATTGCCCTTTGCTTTCTGCACTACTTCAATGTTGAAACAGCTTTTAGATTGGTGCTGTATTGGACAAGCTGCTTTGGAGCCCTTTAGCTTCCTTTGGAGTCTGTTGAAACCTCCTACCCTTTCATTAAATTTTTGTCTTTATGTGCTCTAGACGAGAGAAGTGTCACATATTCCTGAACAAGAAATAAAAGGTTACTGTTTAATCTCCTGAACCTTTGTGGAACTAATTTACTTTGCTTGCTGCTTTTTCTTTGCATTCCACCCCCCAATTATAATAACATTAATTACATGCATATAAAAATATGTTGTCTCTTTGGCATTAATTACTTTGCAGTAAAGAGAGAATGAACTTTGTGAACTGCTCAGTGTTGCACATTTAAAAATGGCTAACAACCAGTGGTGCATAGGTCACCAGTATTGTGGGAACTGAAGTAATGACTACAGGAAAGTTTCATATTAGTACCTCAGATGAAAAAAAAAAAACAAAAAAAAAACCCAGAAAAAACAAACTCAAGATAAATAGGAGAAGGTTTGGTATACAAAATGCTATATAAAGTGCCTTTGTAGATGTAATGCTAGTTATATGTGGTGTTTTCAGGTATAGGTAGTCTTCATATAGGTAGTCTTCATATTTTCGTTTCTGTACAATGGAGAAAATCTACCTCCGAGAAAAATGGCAGAAATTTGACCACTATTTGACCAGAGAGCCCTTTTCTGAGACTGTAGACGTTAAAACACCTATAAAGAGTGGAGCTGCACAGCTGATAAGTGCAGTATTGGGAAAGTGGCAGAAAATTTTTCTTTTGAAATAGCACATATTTCATAATCTTTCAATTTACCCCTATAGGCTACATTGCCCCTAGTAGAAGAAAATCTCCTGGCAGGCATCCAGGAGTCCCACTCCTGCGTTTCCTTCTCATGCTCTGTTTTGGGATGAAGAAGAAGACTGGCAAAGGACAAAGAACAAAGTTCAGCATTTCAGATGACTGCTGACCCGTGGGGATTCTGCAAATTACACAGTTTCCAGGAATTGGACACCAAGGGATTATGGCTTCTGGGAAACAGGATTATGTTGGCATAGGCTGGATCCTCTGGCATTGTTAGCCTGTAGAATCAGTTGCATAGCTTCATCGAATACAATCTGGAGATAGCCTGAATGGTTAATAGTTGCAGTGAAATAGCATAGGGGAAGGAGCAACACAACTTAATATTTTTGAATATTCTATACTTTCCTCCTAGCATGAAATATATAGATGTGCTTAAGTTTATGCCCAGGAAAAATTCCATTAGAATCTATTAATCAGGGTACCAATAGTGCATGAAATAGGACTGTAGAGATACCAGCGAGAGGTTACGTGGAGATACATGAAAAGAGAAAAAAAAAAGGCCTAGTATACCATTATTGTTAGATTACCTATAGGTAGAAAAGCTGTGGCATTCCTCTCTCAAATTCCAGCATGACAGATGTACATGACATACACAGCATTCATGTGTGTACTAAACCATTTCAGCCACTGGTTCTAACTATGGTCATAGTCTGTATACCGTTAATTTATTTTTGAAGTACTTAATTTCTCCAGTCTGTAATATGAGCCAATAGATTAATTCCCATCTATTATCACTCAAAGGATCTATAGGGGTAGGGTATTTTTAAGGCATAAAATGAGATGTACTTGAAGTTTTGTATTACAGAAACACCTTATACATATAATGAAGAGTCTTTATAATTGTTTCATGTATTAAAATTAAATCAGGTTTTCATGATTATCATGTCATTAAACAAACAAAATAAGTAAGATAGCTAGGTAGCATCTAAGCCTACAATTCAGCTCCTTTCATACTGATAGATCACTTTCAGTTGTTTTTTAAGTGTATTTTAGTGTTTCCTGCTGTAATGAGCAGCATCAAGATCTTTATTAGTTTATTCACAACAACCCTATGTTGTTGGCAAATTCCATTTTTCTGCTGTTACAGCTCGGTAGAAGAAGTTAAAAACAAATTGGTGGCAAAATTGGGAACTGAAACCAGTTCTGTGTAACTCAGGCTGTCCTTTTCACCTTCTGGTTACAGGGATTTATCTCTAGGTTCATGGCCATGTGTATTGATTTCCGCAAGCTTTTGTTGCATGCTTGAAACTGGCTACAGGCGCAATCCTTTTCAGGACTAAAACCTCAATACATAGTGGACTGTATTGTACCACTAATTCACCATTTCACTACCCTCCTCAAAGCTCCCATATTTTCCTGCCTGAGTCTTCCTTCATAGTACGTCACAGCTAATTATTTGTTTCTTCCATTCTCTCTGTTTTTGGATGAGTCATTCCACAATTGATAGACATTTCTCAGATAAAGTGCTCTTATCTGCTATTCTTGAACTTAAACATTGCTGGCTTGAATTGTATAGTTCTGTTTAGCTGTATAGGTCAAGTGCACCAGCACAACCACTGAAAGTGCAAATGAGTCATTATACACTGCCCTATTGCTCATCATTAATTCTGGAATAATACTGGTTCTCTGTTGTGGGAAGGAAAAAGTCTTTGAATTAGCTTGTACACCGTTGAAACTTTGATCCCAATAATATGCATGTGGTATCAAGGCTTAAAATTAATTATGTGAGAAAGGGTTTGCAAGATCAGCCCTCCCATCTTTCCTCAGAACATAAACTTACTTTTCCTTAACGAGGAGAATTGTATTTAGTCCAAGCATTCTAAAGGGTTGAGTACTTCAATTTGTGAGAGCCAATTTGAGTTACTTCAAAAGAACTCAGTTTTATATACCTTGGGCAAGCAGTGGCTCTGAGTATCTTAATCAGGCTCAGTTAGATGCTCCCCATTGCACACACAGAAGTCCTTTGTAATCTTTTAAAAATATATACACATATTCTTTTATTCTTCCAACATGGTAGAAGCAAAAGAAAATTACACACAGAGAGAATAACAGAACAAAATACAAATACAAGCATATTGCTGTAATTTCTTCTCTAGTTTAAGAATAGTTGTAGATATATAGAATTTTCCCACTTTGAACTAAAATCTCTGGGTAGCCTATTTCAAAACCCATTTTCAGGAAGAAATACGTCACTGACAAAACTTCCTTTTCCCAAGGCTTCAGTAATGGCTATCTGCCAAACAACATGCTAAATACAGTCATCTGCAGAACTACCGTCAGACAAAAAGAATAGACTACATAAAAGACATTGCAATAAATGCAGTTATTGCCTGCTACAGGTTAACTCAACTCATTCCAAGTTCAAACCTTACATCCTAAAAATATGAATTATGACATTTTCTCCAGGTAACAATTTCTCTGAAATACACTAACAGAAAGAAAGAAAGAAAGAAAGAAAGAAAGAAAGAAAGAAAGAAAGAAAGAAAGAAAGAAAGAAAGAAAGAAAG
>JAWLRI010000144.1:3918596-3944802 GCA_034781795.1 Crypturellus tataupa
AAGAAAGAAAGAAAGAAAGAAAGAAAGAAAGAAAGAAAGAAAGAAAGAAAGAAAGAAAGAAAGAAAGAAAGAAAAAACAAAGAAAGAAAGAAAAAAAAAAACAAAGAAAGAGAGAGAGAGAGAGAAAGAGAAAGAAACAACAAAAATAGCCCCTTTTGGCTTCTGCCTGCCCAATATGGCACATAAGGTGAATAAGAAGGTTGTGTCCCCACAACCAGAGGCAAAGGTCTAGGTGCTGATTGACAAGAAGGCAATTCTGAAGGCCATCCGAAGTCACAAGAATATTCTCATGACCCCCACTTCCTGAGGTCCAAGACCTTACGATTGTGGCAAGAGTTGTGATCAGTGGTGCAAAATCTACTTGGAGGCCACTTTCTAGAGATATCCTGCAAGGGGCAACACTGGGTCCAATCCATCAGAGACCCGGATGAAGGGACAAAATGCATCCTCAGCAAACTTGATGATCATACAAACTGGAAAGAGTGACTGATACACAAGAGGGCTGTGCTGATGCAGAGGATCCTCAACAGGCTGGAGATTTGTGTGGAAAAGAACTCAGAAGTTCAGCAAAGGGAAGTGTAGGGTCCTTCACTTACAGAAGTATAATCCCAGGTTCCTCAGCCTTAGGTACCCTAGCATCAGGACAGGCTGAGGACTGACCTAGTGGAAGGCAGTTCTGTGGAAAAGGAGCCGGAGGACCTGATGGACAAAAAGCTAACCATGAACCAGCAATGGGCCCCTGTGGCAAAGAATGCCAATAGCATCCCGATGTGCATTAGGAAGAGTCTTGTCAAGGGAGATGATCCGTCCCTTCCTCTCAGCCCTACTGAGGCACCTGGAGTGCTGCAACCTTTTCTTGGTTCCCCAACTCAAGATAGGGTGGATGTGCTGGGTCCAGTGTGGGATGGGTCCAGTGTGGGATGGGTCCAGTGAAGGGCCTCTAAGATGATTAAGGGATAGGAGTATCTCTCCTGTGAGGAAAGTTTGAGAAATCTGGGAATATTCAGCCTGAAGAAGGCTGATAAGGGATCTCATCAGTGTACTGAAATATCTGAAGGAAGGATGTCAAGAGGATAGGGCCAGACTCTTCTCAGTGGTGCTCAGCGATACGACAAGAGGCAATGGGCACAAAATGGAAGACAGGAAGTTCCACTTGAACGTAAGGAAAATAGTTTTTATTGTCAGGGTGATAGAGCACTGGAGCAGGTTTCCCCAATAGGTTATTGAGCTGCCTTTCTTTGAGACAATCAAAAGCAATCTGGACATGATCCTAGCAATGAGCTTTACATAACCATGCCTCAGCGCGGGGCTGCTCTAAAACTATTTCCAGAGGTTTCGTGCAACCTCAACCCTTCTGTGATTATGTGAAACCAATCACTGTAACTATATTTCAGGTGTATGTTTAGTCAGTAGAGACAGAGATTGTTAAAAATGTAAAAGGACGCATCTTTAGAAGAAAGGTCTTTTCATTTGTTCTTTTGCACTGAAGAACTATTTCCTAAAAGCATGCAATTAAAAAAGAAAAAGAAAAAAAAATTGTTGTTTCATAATACTTTGAAAGGCAATGGAAAATGAGAGTGGACTTAAGGAGTAATGAGGATCTGCAGAATGCATTTAGAGAAGAAATGAGCAAGTTGGTTGTTCTGTCTCAGAGGATTTAATGCATTCTAAAATTTTATTTTTGAGTACTTCGTAACTGTATGAAATAAAAATGGGAATGTTTGCCTGAAATTCATGATAGAGAAGATCAGTAGGAAGAAGAATGTGATACTGACAATATTTGCTGTATTGAAAGCCACAAGGAATTCACAAGTCACCTATTCTAATCCCTAATATATTACAAAAGAAACATCCTGCCATGATCAGTTATGACGTTAGATTATGGTAAAAACCTGGAAAAAAATGCCTAGAGCTAAAGGCCGTTTACAGATTGTCCTCCCAGTCACCATTATTTGAATACAATGCTGATGATTCACTTTTGTGAATCATCAGCAGCGTATAAGAAGTGTCAGTATAAGAAGTGTCTATGTGTAACTTTGCAAAATACATGGGGATATCTACATTTGTCATGACTGTTTTCCCAGATCAACACGAGCATCATAAAGTTGTAGGAGAATGCATACTAAGTAGCTAGTACAGATGTAAATGGAGCAGACACAAGGTGGACAAGACACTATGAAGTGTATCAGTGTGTATCTATTATGATGCATCTCAAGACTTAAAATATATATATGTTTATGTGCTAGCACTGGGTGTAAAACTGGAGTGGTAGGAATGAAATTTCTAAAATCATATCTGATATGTATACTCAGTATATCCTGCACCAATACACTATTAATTAAGCAATGAAGTGAGTGAAAATTACGTGCTGCAATCTACTTTTTTTCAGTTATTTTCAGTCTGATTGTGTTTATTCAAAATAATAAAATAGCTGTATAAGGCTGCAGAACTGTGTCTTTATGCTCAACTGAACAAACAGAAGTAACAATTGTTTAACTTGGCAACTATTGTGTGGCGATGATAAATGTGAAAACAAAGATACAAGAAACAGGCATCGTAATGGAAACCCTTTCCATCTGCTTCCCTCTTTGTTTAAAGGAGATTGATGTCAGAGCATGGAGGCAGCAAAAGTTAACTGCATTAGCATGAACAATATGGCTTCTATTCATTTATGTGATGACTGTACCTATGCTGTGCATACAATATTAATAATATTAAGAATCTACTCTTGCGAAGTGAGTTTCTATATGGCTGGGGTTGTTTATTTATTTATTTATTTATTACTGTGCACAAATGCATGAGAGTTGGTGACGCACGCTTCGTTACCGTTTGGATTGTTGCAAGGCTCTCTAATGAAGGACTCCTGCACCATTTCAAAGGCACCACTGTTTCCCCATATAGGGGAGTAACCTCCTGGATGTGGGCTGTAAACTCTCTCTCTGACACTTAGCTCTTCAGGGGTAGTGAGCCGCAACTTAAATAGTCTTTTTAGCCCAGGCCAATGTATGTTGCTGATAAAGATCCTGCCTAACAGCATGTGCAGCTCTGACTTCTTTATCAATCAGAGCTAATTTGTGTCTGACCAGTTTGGAGTGGACACAGGAGGGAAGTGTGTCTGTCTACCCCATCCATACATACATATTTCTGCTCCTCCATAGATATGAACAGGGATGCACAAGCATCTAGATTTTACAGCAAGATGCATTGGCAGAGACCACAGTTCAACGCAAAGGATATGCTAAGTACGATTCCATGTGAGTCTCCCTGGAGGATCTTCTGTGTTTTTGTTTATGCTTTTGCAAGGCAGAACCAGCCAAGGAGTGCAGACATGCTGCCTTCTGCCACCATGCTTCTCACTTAGCTTTCTTTTATCACGGATGTAAATGTACCAACTATTCATTATCTTTATTCTTGGCTTGCAGATAGATTTGGACTTGATCGGTTTTAGAGGATTATGTCCATAAGCTGACAAAACAAGGACACTCTCAGCAATACACGTCTGCCTGCTGTGTAGCCTTTACGGTAAAGAACAGTCTGTTTTGTCCTCACCAGTAGTTCTCCAGGAATACTCTTTGCCTGGATGTACTCAGAGTCCCGTGAATCTTGCAGGGATCTTACACCCATTTTGGCTGCAAAGGAAAGATTTCTGGATGAATTTTGCCATACTCAAGCAGCAGTCCTTCTACAAGCACATTGTTTACTTTCATGTGTTAAGGCTTTAATAATATCTTTTGCACCATCAGTCTACTTGCACAAATCTTCAGCTAGCTTTTGCATATTTTGGTTGAACTTCAAAAGACATTTTATAAGCTTATAGAGAGTTTGAATGGGATTCCTCTCACTAAAATTTAGAGATGAGATTAGGTTGCCCAAACATAGTCATCCAGTGCAATTTGAGATACTCTTGGATATCTGAGGCATCCATGCTAACAAACAAGACAGAAAACTGAACAGTGCTAGAATACCCAAGAGCTTGTTAAATGCACTTTCAGACCATGAGATGGAGGCTGAATAATGCTTGTGGCATCTACCTTCCAGCAGGACTAGGCACTTTATGTAATTAGAGGGAACTCTGTTATGTTTTTTGTTTGTTTTGTTTTGTGTTTTTTTTTCCTCCTGTAGGCCTAATATGTTTTATAGAGTGCTTTGATAATGCGTAAGTGGTAGAATCACAGATGCCCAGGATTTGGGTTAACTTCAGACTGAACTAACTTTCAACTGTTTATTTTTACTTCCAAGTTGAGACTTCTACTTGGGTGAGAGGTAAAATGTCCTTGCACATTTCAAATGTAATATAAGCTATTCTATAATGGCATTGCTTCCTTCTACCTATTCTTTATCTGCTGACCATACATTTTGTTTTATCCTATGGGATAGCTGAGTACAGCTCAGTGTGTAGGAGATGATGCATTTGACTAGTGATAATAGGAAAATTGGCAAAAATATTAAGTGATATTGTACAGCTGTAGACACATCAACCTGTTGCTGCTTGGGACAGCAAAACCAAAATCCTAAGGAAGACAGCACAGCATGGCAGATTAGTCCAGTGTCAAAATGGAGGTGTTATAAGAGACAAGCCTGTAAGAGGCGAGAGAAATTATTAGTTCTTCACTGAACACAAGAAAAAAAGGGCTCCCTCTCACTCTTCTCCCCTCCCTCTTCCATTAAAAAAAAAATATTAGTCAAAAGGTGAGCAGTCGGATATAAAAAAGGTGTAAAAATGCAACATTTAAGCAAAGAATAAAAAGGAAGAGTTCTGGAAAGTGTTTTATCTGAGAGGAAAAAAATAAAAGAAAGTGCCAGACTATTGCTCAATAGAAATGGAAAGCTATTAACAGATGACAGTAAGAAGGTCAAAGTCTTTAATGTCTTTCTGATGACAGTCTTCTCCCAAAAGGTCGACTGTAATCGTGTGTCTTAAATAGCACAAGTTAGAGAAGATCAAAATTTACTCTAGGTTTCAAAGCTGTAAGTAATTATTTTTAAAAATGTAGAGTCGAGTTAAGCTTCTACCAGATGAGACAAAGAAAATGCTTGTCTTTTTACAATGGGGAAATAAAAAAAAAAAGGCAAAGAGTTACAAATTGACACTATACTTTCAATTTTCAGGAAGAAAAAAAAAGAGCTATAATGAAGCAAACCTTTTGTAAACACATAGAACATAATAATAATAATGACTGTCAGCAAACACAATTTGTCAAATGTATAGCAAACTAACCTAATGTAATATGGTAATAAAAGTTGTAAAAGTATAAAGAAAGGGGAATAATAAAGCTTTTGTACGTGTCTCACATTATATTTCTGAAATCTGTCAGGAAATATGTTTTAAATTCAAGTGTTCTTAGGTGGGTGGATTGATGGTAGAAAGCTTGGAGATCAGTTATTGAAAGTTTACTGTCAGGTAAGAAGGATGTATTGAATGGAAATCCATGGATATCTCCTCTGAATCATGTTCTTCAATATTCATATGGGTAGCTTGGATGAAAGAGGAGTACTTAGTAAATTACCAGGCTGCACAAACCTAGAGGGATTTGTAAGCATGTTGGAGGGTAGGATCTGAATTCTGGGTATTCAAGGCCAAACTAAGGAATGATTCAAATAAAACTGCATGCAATCCAAGACAACAAGAAGTTGGAGGCAAGAGCTGTAGGTTGTACAAATACCGAAAAGAAAAAAACAGACCAGACAGCATTTCTGAGAATGACACACGGATTACAGCAAATTACAGTGAAGCATGAATCAGTGATGTTTTGCCACTGTGAAAAAAAAAAAAAAGAAAAACATCTTTAGATGTTTAAACAAGAGAAATATCTGCGAGGCTTATAAGGTAATTCTTCCTATTTGTTCCTTGTAATGCATAAGTGGGCTTGTGAGCAGTATTTTTTTTTTTACCTAATTTCAGAAAAGATGTGCATCACTGAAGAGAAATGAAGGGTAATGTGAGCTTGAAAATGCTGTATGTCAGGAAAAGCTAAAGGAAGGATTGATATTCTATGGTTTAGAAAAGAAAGAGCATAGGGCAGATGTGAGATCACATTTCTGAAAGCTAGCTAAATGTATGAAGTTGCATGGAATAAAGTCTCCATGCTTGCTATGAATAGGAAAAAAAAAATACACCTATATAAAACCAAGACGAAATGTTTAAAAATGCCCAAAGAATTCCTGTCATTGTAAAGTCTTTAAACATCTGTCAAACTGACATAAGCATGGCTGAATCTGCCCTGGGAAGGAAGATAGAACAGGTGATCTCTTAAATACTTTCCAGCCCTGCCAGTACTTGAATCACAGCTCTGTATCTGTATGTGCATCAGGTTAAGTAAGGCTGACATTTTAATTTATTATAGTTGGTGCAATTTTTAAGTATTTTTATTTAAAAGCAGGATTTTCAGGTGTCAATAATCTGCACCACGAATACACTTTTTTGAGCTAACTTAAAAACAAGTTCTGTCAATTGGGTAAGTTGTCATTCACTCATCTGATCTCAGCTGGACATGACCAGAATCAATGCAAGAACCTGAGTCAGATCTTTAGAAAGGCTTCAATTATTTTGAACTGATTTATTTTAAAGGAGTTACAGGCACACTGTGATTAATGGCTCTAGTGATGGTACAGTTTCTCAGAAGAGCTGTCACCGACAGTCAATTCTTAAAGAGCACCTTTTGGCTTTATGCTAGAGAACAGATGGGCAATGCTGAGCCACTAAGAAGGAAATTAGTTATAATTGTTAATATTTCCACATGTATTTGCCAGGTAGAGCTTCTCACTAGCAGGAATTAGCGTTACCAGTCTTTTCAGGTATTTGACCTGAATCCTTATCCCCTTGTGTCCTTCTGCTTTGCATGTCCTAGTGCTCTTGGCAGGAGTGTCCCAGCCCAAGGCATCCTGTATATAATGGTCAGCACAGAAGAAGAGGAGATCATGATGGCAGGGATCTTGTGAAATATGTGAGCAAGAATTTATTAATATCAGGGAAAAGGGGTAGGTTCCTTGCCTGGTGCATTGACCAGAGCAAAACTGACCATGTGTCAGACAGATGTTTTTCTCTGCTACAGATCTTACGTCTCAATCATCTTTAAGTGCTGGTGTCAGATCAGTTGCCTGAGTGACCCATTCCAGATTTTCTTATCAAGAGACCAAGGAGAAAAGCGAAGATTCATAAGAGAATGGTTCAGGTATGTTGATGGGAACCTGAAGTTCAAGTATCTGAGCAGAGTCAAATTGGGAACTTGAATCAACACTGCTTATATATTGGGCTTTTGAATACCAGGAAAGGAGCTTTTTCAAGGTCCTCTGCTAGAGTCTTACACGTTATATCAGGAGTTCAACATTCACTTGGCCAGAAAGGGAAAGGGGCATCCGTATTCGTACTGCTCTGTGTACTCAGAGATGTTCAAGCTCCTTGTCCAAGGGCTTAAATTACAGTCTTCCAGGAGTTAGAGGAGAAAGAAAGTTATTTTATCTATTCTCTTATTTGTTAGAGAGATATTTATTTGTTCCCGTGCAATTTGTTTACAGAGATATAGTGCTCTTCTTCTGCCTGTTGTTGAAACACTCGTGATCGACGCATGCACTAGCCCCATCCTTACAGGAAATGGAGTCTTGTAGCAATACAAGTTGAGGAAGTCTTAATAATCCCTGAAGAAAAAAGAAAGAGTCCAAGAGCTCTGGCTGTGCTTGGCTTTCAGAAAGATTGTGTATTAAGCTATTGGCTTATGTCTGCCTTTTGGAAGCTCTGTACACACCAAATAGCATCAATTGAAGAGTCTGCTCCCTAAGATAACTGCCAAATGATGATTTGAGGTATCAGTGATCCCTTTAAGGAGTTAATTGCTTGTTCTGATGGTAAATCATAGGATTTGAATCCTTGGATATTTCTGGTGTTTCTCTGAAATCACAAGTGCTCCATCAAGGTGGGAGGATTCATTTTTTTTTTTGTTTTGTTTTGTTTTGTTTTCATTTTGAGTTAAAATAAGAAAGGGATTATCTACATAACTTTTGATTTCCAAAAATGTAACTAGATGTCTAGACCACCTGTACTGTAAAAAGAGAGAAAGGATGATTCAAGAGGATAATTATTATTATTTGTTTTAGATGTCTGTCCTGAGATTTGAATTATTCTCTCTTTGAAGATGTCTAGAGCAGAATATTACTGAACCCCAGATGACAGTCTCTCCTGGATGAAATGTGCACTCAGAGCACCTATTCATTTACACCTTTTTGACTTTTTTCATTCCTGACCTTTACCTTCACAGTCTTAGCGTGACTTTTTTTTCCACCTATTTTTTGCTTCTGCTGCTTTGAGATCTGCATCTTATGTTAGGGGTCTCCCCAAATCTCCATTATCCTGAAATACTAGTTGGGTACGTTTTGTGTGGTAGGAGAAGACTAGATAAATCGTATTTGACATACATTAAAATTGTGCAGAAACATATAGATAGGCTATAAATAATGAAGCAATGGCACACTGTCTGACAACTCAGGCAAACACAAGTCACTACCTTAAATGCTAGAATGCTAGAAATAGATGCTAGAAACAGCTGAAAAGCAGTTAATACTTGTTAACATTTATCAATCTCTGTCCTCATGTATATTTGCAGCAGGACTGAGCTGAGATGTCCAAGCTCTTCTGTGAAGAGCCCATACTTAAAAGTTTTCAAGGCAGCAAAATCCATTTCAGCCTTTTCACAACAGACTGGCCAAAACAGTGGTTATGAATGGCCTGGGGCTAGACCCAGGGCAAGTTCTCAGTCTCTGGATATTGCAGGTACCTGCTGCTTCTTGAGCTCAGCCACTTTAAAGGGCTCTCCTCAAAACACAGAGATTTGAGGGTTTTAACTTGGAATTGAAGCAAGACTACCTCTCAGGATATGATACTGGGCAAATACACTCTCAGGCGCTCTGCAAGGAGTAGGGGTATGGCAGTACAGTGCTGTTCTGGTCAACCTCATCTCAAAGCTATACTGTGAAAAAGAAGAGGATTAAGATTAACATTAGAGCGAAACCTTACTTAAATACTTTATATTAACACAGTCCAGCTGCTTTATTTCTCTTCCTTTCCTGCATTATTAATAGGGTTCTTAAAGATTTTTACAGGCAGTGGTTGATTCGAAACTAAGCAGGCCAAAATCTCTGCTCAAAGCCTTGAACTTTTTTAGTTGCTTGGTGTTGCATCTAGCTGTTTTCATGGTATCTCTACTGTGACACTGGCCTCGTTGATTTTGCTGAAAATCACATACCGCACCAGCATCTTCTAATCCTGGAGCAAAGTGGTAACTCGCAAGATACTTCATGATCAAAGCCAGCACTCTCTGATTTAACTGAGAGCAGAGCAGCAATGAGAGGAGGAAGCCGATTTTCCCAGTGTTACCCAGCAGAACTGTTACAGAAACAAAAACGGGTATTTCACAGTTCCCCAAAGCCAGTTCAGAGTCTTCATTATTGGTCATGATGCCTCCATACGAGTTATTATTTGTCGATTCCCAGAAATCCTAAAAATGAATATATGTATTTGAGATGTATTTAATAAATTCCCATAATTACCACCTCTTTCATGTGCTTTGCCAATTTTGGATTAAAAATGCTTTTAACTTTAAAATTTGTGTTAATTTCAGATTCAACTGTAAAAGGAGGTGTTACTAGAAGGTGGCATTTGATATGTTGTGGGTCAAATGTTACTAACAACTGTCTAAGGAATTTCTGGTCAAAACACAGAGCAGGATAACTTTGTGTCCAATTTTATGAAGTCAGAGGGCATTAGACATTTGAATTTCTAGATTGCCTGTTATCAACCAGATTACTTCGGTTATTACCAAACTTTACAATGTCATAGCCAACATGTCACTATGGCTTATGCGATCACTGACATTCAAATTTGCTCTTTTTTCCCTAAGTAAAAATATGAAACTCTTTTGGCCAGTAATTACTGTTCTTTATTTTCTAAAAATCAATGTTCATAGAGCCTCTCAGAGGGCACATTTTTACAGGGCAAGGACAGATGATGTTTTTAATAGTTTCTGTGCAGCAACTGTAGCAAAGCTTATTATTATTCTCTCATAGAGTGCATTGAAAAGTAACACTTAATAAAAAGGACCACGGGAAGTAAATATCAAGCGGTACCTTTCCTAAATACAAAGCATTTGTGGGTTATACAATTTGGGAAAAGTGAAGCTCCATCTTATCTTTTCTCCATATCTTTAAATCTATCAGAGTAGAAATTCTAGAACTACTTAGGCTCCTGAATCAGGGTTAACATTAAGATCCACCAACTTAAAGGCATCAGCCTTCCTTCTGGGTGTCAGGGATCCCTATGTCAGACATGAAGACAGACTGCGCCCCTATAAAACAGCTATTTCTGGGATTATAAACAGGTGTTGGGCTCCAGAGATTCTTTACCTGGAATTCACAGTCCTGCTGACATCTAACACATCAGCCAGGACTTTTAAATCACAAGTATTATTTCACAGTATGTTCCAGCTCTGGGCACCTAAAAATGTTTCCTTGTGAACAAGCAAATATCTAAGTAACGCATATTACATTACAGCTTAGTGTACAATGCATTACATTAAAGCTAAGCATAATGCTAAGCTGTTCACCTTAGCAAATGTATTTTTAGCTGCAGAGTGAGGGGGACTTCTCTGAAGTGTGATTTAACTCCAAGATCAATTAATTTGCTCACATGTAGGTGTCCAACGCCATCTGGGATGCTTCAGTGCATCCCGTCTGGTCTCCAACTGCCATCTCAGGAGGTACACAACACCCATGGGTGCTGTTCAATACCTGCAAGTGCCTTCATGGGTCTCAGGCACTCACTCTAGGGGACCTCTGATGGCCCCACATGTGCGGCAGATGACTCAAACCCTCCACTGCCTGTCAGGGCCGTTTAAACAGTCAGGACACAGATCAGTTGCATAATTACAGTCCTACAGAACCATCTTAGGTACTATGGGAAATTGCTATTGCCCTGGAGGCTCAACTCCTTTGTCATATTCACTCCCCACATGCAGATATTTCCAATGTGCTGAGGCATGCCATGCATTTCTGCAGCTGAACCCTGATCTTGCTTTACATGTTGCATGCATTGCTGCTCCCTCATCACTTCTGGTGCTGTTTCTGCTCATCAAAATGCAGGTTATTGAGCTGGTAACCAAATTTTCCGTTTTGGAAATACAGTGCTTTTTTTTGCCCGTTTTCCATTCTCCACAAGAACAGAGGGTGAACTGCAGGCTGCATCAAGAAGCAAGCGTAGTTTCTTTGCTTTGGTTTGGAGAAGTTAAGAAGTATACATCACAATGCAATATTTACTGACGTTTCACATGTGAAGTAGCAGCTTGTAGCTTCAGTTTTCCTAACTGATTAGGTGAAATCTGGCTCTGTAGCTCTTTTTCCTATTAATATATTAATTCTTTATCTCCCCATAATGATGGGGTCTATATGGGGTCTATTGAACATGCAGCTTGATGGACATCTATCTCCGCCAGTTAGACTTCCAAAGGAGCCTAATTACGTCAGATCTTGACGCTAGCTTTTTCAACCTCCTTGCAGGTTCAGCTAGAGAAAGGGTCTCTGACTATACTTGGAATACATTTTGAAACTTATTTTTCCAAATGAGGGCTAGATGTGCAATATAATCAGGTCAAATCAGTACTGCAGCTGAGAGTTATTACAAACCTCACTGTTTTAATTGACTGCAAGACAAATCATGTCATTGTAGTCACTCATTTCTGGAGCCTCAGAAATTTTGTAAGTTGACAGTTCTGCATGAAAACACCAGCTCACAAGATCTGAAATACTTAATTCAAAGCATCTTGGATTCAGCACAGTTTCTCTAGGGCCAAGACAAGCTTCTGTCTAACTCAGAGCTATAGATGCTAGGAGCATCAGGGTCAAAGTCTTGGCATCGCACCAACATATCGCTCTGGGCAGGAGGATACAGAAATCCCCTACAACTGCTCTCATAAATCAGTGTTACTGCTATTTTTAGTCAAGCTGACAAGAAAGTCGTTTTCACAGAACAGCTGCTGGCTCTAGGGAATTTCTGCTTCATAGGAAATCTTTATAAAAGTTGGTTTAAATCTGATTTGAATTAAGATCATATGTCAAAAACTTCCTTACACACTGGAACTTTCTTTTTTTTTCTCTCCCATTCTGTGACAGAAAATCGTATTGGAAAAGTGTAGTCTTAGTGCAACTGAAGTTAGAGGTTTCTCCGTTTTTACCAAACCATGTGTGTAGTTACGAAGCACTTCAGGACCAACATGTCCATATGAGCCTGTGCCACGTGCTCTAGGTGTCCCTGCTTGAGCAGGGGCAGGTGGACTAGATGGTCTCTACAGATCCTTTCCAACCTCAAACCTTCTGTGATTCTGTGAATATGTGCTCAGTCATTGATAGTGGATAATAGATTCTTGTCTATCTGTCTTTCCATCTTATTAATTCACTCAAAGTCATCCTAAGGTATATGATGTTACACTTGTAATAACAAAAGTGTTAAGCTGAAGGACAAAAAGGTATTGGGTGAGTTTCAGTGACTCATCTAAAATTATCTACTGAAGAATAAAATTACTGAATATGCTTTTCATTAATTTTATTAAAAGTAATAAGTAATCAGGAATCAATTCAAAGAGAACATAATAGATATTTAAGCCTACTACAAATTCTTTTAAATTGGCTAGGAGTTAATCAGTGCAAGTATCAAATTATGGTCCAAATAAAATCATGTAATAATTTGTCAGCATCAGTGGCAGTAAATCCTTAGATTAGTCAAAATCAGGAAATGAACACTGCAAATAATCACTCCTAAATCCTCAAGCAAGAATTTTAAGGAGGTTATCATTCATGCGAGTTACAGCTGTGACATAAATCTTTAGCTGGGTAAATATTTTAGCATAAAAAGCAAATTGGCTTAAGCCTACATTGCAATCTCAGAAACCAATATCTCCTTCCTGGAAGTTCATCATCACATACAGATGCTAATCACTTTCCTCCTCCTCCTCTCTCTCTCACGGAATATAAATGTTACAAGGTACTTTGATGAGCAAATATTCCAGCAGTTGCAGCAGTGACCATCACTGACAAAAAGCTGGGAAAGCCCCATTGTTATAACTGGAAGGGAAGATTCTCTAGCTTAGTAGGAAAATGCTCTCCGGTGCCTTCCATTGTGGTTATAACTCAACCTCAAACAATGCTACACAGATTCCAAAGAGTGTTTACCACCACAACAGAGTCAGATAGTAATTATAAAAGGATTTTTAAACATATCAGCTCTTATTGTCTTTGGCCTTACTTGGTATAGGGAACTGTCACCACTCTGGAAGGTATTTCTGATGATGACTTTCTGAACTGGAAAGTGTCTTTAGATTGTTCTGATCCAGCTTCAGGCCAAGGAACCAGCTTTGTCCTTTCTCTTGGGGATTTTGGAAGGGAAGGTTTCTAAGTGATTGCTAGTGCCTGGAAAAGCAAATCACGCACACTGGAGCTTGGTCTATGGTAGACAGCTGTCTTATCTTACTCCAGTTTGCAATAGTTTCCTTAGTCTTTGGGAAAATGGGGACATCACATGCCTAAAAGTTAGGCAACATAATTTGATGCTAGTATAATGATCACATTGTAGTCTGTAATTAATTACAGAAGTCGCTTTCGAAGTCATCCATCTCCTCCTTGTCTCACAATTTAACTTTCTTCCACAAATAAAGAGGAAACATCAGGTGAATCTTGGAGAAGGGAATACAAGATTTGGGGATTAAAAGTTCCACTTCAGGTTCAGAAAGAGGAAACAAAAAAGCAGCTGACTTGATTATCCACCACAATATTTAAGGAGGACTTTCAGAGAACAATTCAATAAATCTCTTACCTCTCAACTCCTGTACAAATCTCAGAATAATTTTGAATATATTTAATCACAACTGTCCAATCGGTTCACTCATAATTGAGAATTAAAGATGGGCCTGCTAGGAGCTGGAAGATTAACAAAACATTTCTTATCTTATGAAGGTCACAATATATTGTCCATTTTAGAACTACAGCACAATTTTACAATGCCAATTAATCTAAAGCCAGAGAAGTTCAGAGAAGCCTGATTTTTTATAAAGATTAGTTTTCATATATCCTGAATATTCTGTTATCCCATTCTCTTTATTTATTTTTTCTTTTATGAATGCTGTGTGATTTCTTGAGACAAGGAATTTTTGGCACCAAAAATTGTTTGTTTTTAATGTTTAACTGCTCCTGTTCTCTCCTCCACTCAGGAATATTTAGGAGTAAGTTTTCAGCTCTGCATTGTGAATAACACAAGGAGAGCGCCTTGCAAACCCAATTCAAACACACAAGTTCTGGACAGGAGTGAAATTTCAGGCCTACCTCAGGGTTTAGCATTTGGCTATGGGTGTTCCCCAGCTTTCCATGAATAGTTTCTGAACACCTCTCTCACTTGATGTGCTCTCCATATAGTCCCTGGTAGTATAATCCCTCAGATTTCAACTAAAATTAAGGCACCTGAAAATGTAACCTTGATAACTTACATGTGTCAAAGTCTTTTACTGGATCTGGCTCACTGAAACTACTGATTGGAAAGAAAAGTTTGCCAAAGTAACATTGAGACATTAAGAAAACCAGTGAGACCAAGAAAAGCAATTTCTTTGTATTCACACTATTGCAAGTGGTTACACGTTAGGTGAAAAAGAATTTTACAGGAACTGAGTCAAAATTAAAGTGATATTTTCTATCTGAGGTAGTTCGGTCATATTTTTCCTCACCAAGATTCCAAATGAAATTGCCCAGGTATGTAGTTCTCGGCAGAAATCACTCGAGCTGAGAATGGAGTGTTTGGGAACAGGTTGTAAATTTACACTAGAATGTTGTTAGGACAGGAGAGTGCTAAAATTCAAAGTGTATGGAAAATATAGACAAAGGGGAAAAAAAAGTCCTGTCATATTAACTTAGATGAATGACAGGACATTAGGCTGTACTGCCAGATATTCACTTTTTTTTTTTTTTTTTTAAGCACAGTGGTCACAAAACAAACTGCGAACTAACTGAAAGCACTTACCTAGGAAAGATTTCCAGTGGAAAATGACAAGAAGAATACAGTCCTGGTGATGAGAGGCAGGCCCTTCTGACTATGAACATTTCTTAATTTACTGGACTTCCATTTCAGGCCTTATTTCTACTTCTTATCCAATCAAAACTATCAGTCTTCAATTGCAGACTGCTATTCTTGAATTACAGTGATCTGAAGAGAGGACAGAAGGGGCTGGTACCTCTGCAGTGATGACAGGAAAAGTGGAGAGGCTTTGCTGAAGATCAGACTCTTCCCTGTCACGCAAGCCGGAGCATGTGCAAGCACAGATGGGCAGAGAGGCAAGTGGAACGCCTTCAGCTTCCCCAGAAAATGCTCTTCAACTATGAAGTGTTGCATAACAGTTCCCCGTTTTTGGCTGAAATAGCGATACACCAGTACCTGACATGACCCCATACTAGAGTTGTCTCGGGTTACCTCCCTAATGTGTTTTTGGTCACTCTACTCAGACAGCAATGTGGTCAAAATGAAGTCCCAGTCCGATGGACATTTGGAGATGCATGGAGAAGGTGCAGTTCCCAGTGGAAGGCTCATCCTTAGTCTTAAGTCTAACTAGACCACATCCACAGGATGCTCTTGCTGTTCAGATCCCCCTTGGTGACAGATAAGTTCTGTAAATCCTTGTGGGTGACATTTGCTGCTTGAAAGGCAAGGTGTCCCAAAGACTAGTGGCAAGCAAATCAATTTCTTTTGTCATGTTGTAGGTGAAGCTAAATAGTGATGCAGCTGAACCAGGATGTAGCTGTCTGATTTTGGATTCAAAATCTAGATTACTACAGACTCTAAATCATAAATTTGTCCTACTATATGTTACTGCACTTTATGTTTGTCGGATCTAATTGAGAGGCTGGTGATACCTGTTCGCAGAGCAATGACTCCACATATGTGCTGAATAGAGGGCATGAATGATGAATAACTTTATCACGATGATTAATGAACAGATTTTCACAGAATTTAAAATGCTTTTGCCTAAGGACCTCAATTGCTAATCTTATTAATACAACTGTTGCCTGCAAATGGTGCCATTGTTGAGAATCTTGTTCCATGCTATGCTGAGTCATAATATTTAGAAGTATATTTAAAACTATATAATGCAGCCTTCTTCCTGGGTTAGGAAGAAAACATAATTATTACATCAGTAGTAACAAGGAAGGACTGCCAGTTAAGGTGGTGCCAGTAGCATTATTGCTGGAAGACAAGACGGTATAGCATGAAGATATTGAAAACTATTGAAAACATCCATTTGTCAAATTTACAGTAATAATATGATGTACTTTCTTCAGAAAGACAGAGAGAGAAGGTTCATTTAGTATTGGTCGGTTATTTTAAGCTCGAGTTCTCCTATAGCAGTATTTAGGTCTCTGCTGCACTAGTACATGGAAGTCTCTAGCCCTTAAATGGTCTTTAAGTGAGTTTCCTGTGGAGATAAAACAGAACGGAAGCTATAAAATCTGATCATGGTAATGGATTGCTAGACAAGTGGCTCCCCAATGAATTTTGCAAACACCATGAATTCACAGCGGCTATCATTTGGACAGTCACAGTCTTATTACTATTTAGAGGCATATATATATTCTGTTGCACCAGAGAATTGTTACAGAAGTTAATAATAGAACTAGATTAACACTTATCTTTGTACTGAAATGGGCAACACTTAGTTTTAAAATTTAGTAACATATCCTGGGTTAATGTAAATCTTTAGATCTGTCAAGACACCAGCAGGAACCCCTGCTTTTAATGTAGTTGGAGATACATGTTTTGACTAGTATATAATTCAAAACATTTAGACTTTACCAATACTGTGCAGAGACTCATATTAAAAGTATCAGATAGCCAAGAGAAAGATTTTAATTTCTACAGTCTTCAAACCTGCCTTCGTATAGTTGTTGTATCTTATACTGTAGTGTTCCTTGTACTTAGTGACCATAATAGTGACCATGATAATTAGAGACCATGTAGTGAACACATAATTTCACTGGTCCAGGTGGAATGATTTTTTCACTTTTGTTTTTGTTATGGAGGGACTAGAGAAGGTTCCCTTGCCTGTGGGAAGCACAGTGGAGGCTCTAATTTGGAGCAGTGTGTCTGTCTACGAGATTCAGAGACAAAACCACAAAATTAAAATTAATTCTTTTCAATATCCCAGTGGTATTTCATCCAGGAGTTGCCTGCATGAGAAACAGCTAAGCTAACATATTGTGACATTAAGCTTTCAATTGCCTTCATATTAGAATACCAAAGTGGCTTAATATAATTTTAAAAAAATTCCAGGTTATATATGACGGAATAATGAGTAATAAACCTATATGAGGAAAAAAATTATGTGTATAAGGACTAATTATTAGGGGACACAGATTCTGCAAAGGCAAGTCCCATCTCAAAGAGTGACTATAGCACGCTGAGACATTAGTACAGACAAAGAAGATTTGGTTGCTGTATACATTTGGTATTCCAAAAGCAACAAAAGCACACACCAAGGGCTCTTCAAAAAAGTTCCATGAAACACGACAAAATGGATCCACCTAGATAAAGAAAATGGGGAATACATCCTCAGGATTCAAGCTGAGGGAAGTAATTAGTGGAGACCGTATCATGAATGGTATAGAAAAGAAGTGAGTTAAAATGAAGTAGCAGTGTTTGCTAATGGTAAGTAGCTTTTCAGGATAATAAAGACAAGGTCAAATATAAGGAACTGGAGGAGGCACCAATGGCATTGAGCAGATGATAACAAAGCAAATGAAACTGAATGTAAATAAACATAGCAGATAATCAAAGCTATGGCACAGCTTCTTTGCAAGGAAAGTGTAAATAGATGAGGACTGTTCAGCCTGGAAAGAGAAAACTCACAGGGTAAATATCATACAGGCCTATAAAATCTTGACTGTCATGGAGAAGGTGTAAGGGAGACAATTCCAGTGTAAGAACCTCCAGTTAAGCTAGCGGGAGGGAAATCCAAAGCAATGAATAGGAAGTGCTCCTGATAATATATGGCTAAATCAAACATTATGGCAATGCGTGGTGAGTACTAGCCTACAGATGCCTACAAAGGGCATCCCAAGAGGCAACCGGAACGGAAAGCCACCCCCTCTGCTTCAGATGCTCCCTGGTTCACAGACTGCTGTGAAGTGGAAAGATTTGCTCCAAAAATTTCATGACCTGTTTGCCCTGCCTTATGCTTCGCGCAAGGTACCCTATGTCAGTGTTTGCTTTTTTAAAAATAAATGAGCAGAATTGGATGGAGGGAGTGAAGAGAGAAGGAGAGAAGCAGCAATAAGCAGATTTGAAGGGGCACTGAGGTCTCACCCCAGCACAGTAATGCTCCGCTTCGTGGGAAGGGTAGTAGGGATGTCAGGAGGTGCAGTAAATCCCCAGGGGCCCCGGCCTGCAGATCTAGGGAGTGAAAACGAGGCTGCATTACATCAAGTGCTATGCAGCAAACAGTGATGAATCATTTGAAGGTGCTAAAAAACAAAGACACAGATAAGTAGCCAGAATGACATATTAATATTTTAAAATAATGTCAGAATTACAAGTTATTACAATGTTTAGCCAACATTTGGTGCATTACCATTTTGCTGACTCCTGAGTTCGTTTCCACGAAACTCAATATGTTAAGGTTCCTTATTTTTCCTGAGACTGTTCTGAATTTAGAACATAGTGCTGTTTCTTGTCTAATAGTTGACATAAAATGGAATGAAGAGGGACATTTTCCTTTAAAATAAACTGAAATCAAGAGCATTTAATGAAACTGCAGCCCCTTCACAGGCACAGTCACCTTCAGAAACCCTTGGTAAAGTTACAGCAAAGTTTAAAGGCACTTACAATAGAATCTTTACTGCATTTTCATAGTTGAACAGAAAAATGAAACAGAATGAAACAGAAAAAAAAGGAATGTAATGTGAGGATATTGAACATTTTTGAGTTGCTTCTATGTTTAAAAATGACCAATCTGGAATGTATATTCTGGAAATCCCTTTTCTCCTATTTCTAACCAGGACAGAGAGTGAACAACAAAAGTCTTTTGGAGTTTCCAATGATCCCAAGAATGACTCTTTCACCTATTCTAGCTCTTGAGATACTCATCATATATTTTCATGGTTTAATATCTGCTCCTTTCTCCTAACTATTCTGCTATCCTTTTGACACAGTCATGTTTAGATTTTTAAAGTCTGTCTTCCTAACTCAGTGCTTTGCCTGTAACTGCAGCTAAAATTAGGACTTCAATCCTAATATGAAATGATGGCTCAACAAGAAGAGGAGGAAATGCTAGAGCAACAAATAAACACAGCAGTATTTTATTCATCTACTAATCAGTTCCTTAGGATTTTAAAAGATCTAAAAACATCTGAGCTCTGAATGACAGATGTTCAACCACTGCAACCAGGCTCTGAAGACATTACAGCTGCACTATGAGAAAGATAGTACGTGGACTCTCGCCAGATGCGAATATAATGTACATGCAAATTTATACAGTCAGAGGCAAAACTTTTATGTGCAATCTTATTTACTGAAATTCCAATCAATGTGATTCTCTTGGATGAAAACTGTGAGCACTGGGGCCATTAATCATACAGAAAAGAGGGTCACCAGCATATCTGACCTCCGCAGTGCCAACAAATATGAAATGTGAAGGCAGTAATTCCAGATGCCGCAGGCCTGCTGATTGCAGTGCCTTCATGCCTCATAGTAATTCTGAGATATGCCATTTATTTTGTCATATCTGATAAGGCTTCTGGACCTGGTTTTGAATTCCCTCCCTTCTCCCTCAAATCCACCAGATCTGTTAATAGAGATTCTCATAAACCAGGTGATTACATATTTTACATCTGTAAAAAATCACTGATTTCCCAAACAACTAATGATTTAGACAACTGGTCGCTTTTGTCAACTACATCACACAGACACATCATCATTGTGACAAAGCTTGTAGTATGACATGAAATGCAGCTAAACACTAGATTGAAAAGTGCTTGAATTCAAACAGCATTAATAAAATGGCACTGAACAATTTGCTACTGACTGTTTTATTGATGACCTCTAGTGCAAAGATTTAGTTTTATAGCATATTAGAGGCTAATTATTTTCTCATAGCACTTAAAATGCTAATGAAATATGGACCGTTTGCAAGCAAACTGGTTTCATGCACTGAGCTAACCACACACACAACATCAATCTTTTCAACCATCAGTTCCCCAGAACATCAGAATAACTTCAGTACAATTTCATTTGAATGTATTTTTCCCCCTTATGCCAAGACAATATTCTTGAAGTGCTACTGATGTGCTGGAGATTGTCATCCTGAATACTGCTGACTTTCAGATTGAACCTGATTTTGACCTTTGTGTTGATAATTCTTTTATTATTATTATTATTCTATCTTCTATGAAGCATAGATGTTTCTGGGAGTAATTCTAGAGAAATAACTTCTAGAAGTTATTGTCCGTTTTGTTTGCTTTACTGTTTGAACATCTCATGTATCTTAAGAAACTTTTTCAGTGGTTGCTCTCTTTGTAGAAAATTAAATTTGCAGTGATAATGTCAGTCCAGCTGGGTGCTTGGTCTTTTTCTCTCCAAAGTGCTTGCTGTAACTACTAGTCAAAATTAGGAAGAGCATTCTGGTTTACTAGAGAGAACAGAGTAACTGTACATGGCAAGCTCTGTGGGTTACCATTCCTTTTCAAAGGGATTGAGGGATAATAATGTAATCCCAGCATAAATAAGGAATTCTATCTTTTTTTCCCCCAAGGGATTTGTTAATTCCAGAATCAAAATAATCAAAATATGAGATTTCTTAAACAGGAAATCTGGGAGCCCTTGTGTTCCTAATAAACCTTTCAGAAAGCAATAGGTCAGTGAGATCTATAAACCTAGGTAAAAATTTCTTCAATCATTGTCTGCCATGAGAAATTTATTCTGGATAGAAATTAGCAGAAAGGATGGTGCATTTGTTTTGCTATCTCCCAGCCAGAAAAAAGAGTTTTGGGCATAGACTATATAGCACATCTAGTCTGCTGTGGCAGGCAGAGTGTTAATAGTGCAAGCAAACCCGAAAACAAACTCAATGATCTGAGAAAAAAACATTAACTGTGCAATCATAAAACCATCATTTTGAGCCTTTGGGACTGAGAAATGCCTGCTCTAAATCATTTGGCCAAGACAACACAAAAAAGGAAGACATAATGCATTTTTAAAGAAAGTAAAATTATCTGTGGTCTGCTTGGTATCATCTGGACCACTTTAAGATCCACAAACCGTCTGTGACACTTCATTCAGTCTTTCTCTAAATGCAAGTGAGGTTGTACAATTTTTCATAATTTTACAAACGTTCCATTTGTCTCTGAGAGCAATTACACCCCCATCCCAAGATTTCTGTTGTTGTCTGAATGGGGAGATAGCAGGTGGATCTCATACAGGAGGGACATCCTCGTGAGTACTTCTACTTCATGCAACGCTTCATCAAAACACAAAATCAGATTGTTTGACTCCAACAGCCATTTGACTGCAGCAGCAGCTGATATGCTACATCGGGTTGTTCAGTCTGTGTTCTTGTTCACAGGGGTTCTTTGAGTAGTTGTCTTTCTTTCTTTTATTTTTTCCCCCTTAGGTTCCCCATAAGGAATGTTGTACTATGGAAAGTGTGATTCCCCTCTGATTCCTCAGCCCCAGGAGCTGCTAAAATAGTATTTGGGATTGTATGTGCTATCGTAAACAGAAGAGGAAAAGCTCCTGCAGACTGAGCTGCATCAGAACTGCAGCGAATCCCTCTACACTGCCAAAATGTTATTTCCAGTTGCAAAGGAAAAACATGTTTTGTGTCATATTCTTCTTCATGCAACACAAATTTCTTTTTCACCACCCCATTAAGATTAGATCATTCATGCTGTGAGTATTCATAACAAACTACTTCTCCCATTCACATGAAAGTTAGCACCTTCTAAGACTGTTAGAAGTTACAGAGCAGATATCCTATTTGTGAGTCCCTGGATGACTGAGTTATATTAAGGCAGGGGAAATTTATACGTAGCCTGCAGCATCTAGTTTGCTGGGGAAAGGGTAAGTATTGTAATCAATATTTCAGACGGCAAATTGTTCCAAAGATGACATTCATTTCCATCAGCAATGATCTAGGAAGTAATACTGACTCAAGTTTTAGTTCTCTGGCAACTTCCCTTGGTCAAGAGCAAAGTGAAAAACTAAAAAAAAAAAAAAAAAAAAAAAAAAAAAGTATTTCTTTTGTTTTTTTGAATGGTCTCAATTTGCTGATATTTTTGAAGTCAAACTTATCTGCAGAAAAGACTTGCTCTTTTCAGGAATTTGTGCTGAGCTTGAGCACTCAATTGTTACTAAGCTGGGAACTTCAGCAGCTGTGCAGACTTCAATAGCGATTGCAGAATAAAGTAGACTTTCTTTTTGTTAGCTTCGGTGCTGAGTGGCAATGGAACTGAGAAGAATTCTGTGCATTCCAGCTGGCACCAGATGGGGCTTGCTTGGTCCCCAGTCCTGACACACAGTCCACCAGGCAGGAAGGAAGCAGGAAAAAAATTCCAGTGTTGAGACAAGTTTTCATATTTTGCTTTTTCCTTTACAGTTATTATTGGAAAAAAACATTATAAACCACAACAATGTCAGCCACAGGAATAATAGGATGAAATAACGAGAAAAATACAACCAGTTTGGTGTGTTACTGCTGATTTCATGGCGCCCCTTGTTTTTTTATTGGATCGTACTCACAGTAATAACATGAATATAGTATTTTGAGTTAATTAATTAACTCATTAATAGCTCTGAAGACTGCTGCTGTTATTCTCATTGCATTTTAGGTAACTGTCTTTTTATTTCCCTTTAGGAAAAAAGGAATTGTCCACAGAATTCAAGCTGTGCTTTGTAGTATGCCTACCAGAGTGTATTTGTTCTTAAATAAATGTCAAGAGAGGCTTTCCTGGAAGCTTGATTGTGTTTCTCTAGCCTTTGGTTAAAGATTAAACTGTTATAAAATTAAACTGTTATCACTAAAATAGATTATGTCTTGAAAATTTCAACATCTGACTGCATACTGTTTATTAATATTTTGCACTATTTTAACACTACATATTTTAATGGTGAATGTCAGCAAATAACAAGCTTCTTATGCACTTTCCAGGTAAGTGAAACCCATACTACAAAACAAACTTAGAATGGAGTATTTTTGGTGAACACTGAAAATTATTTATAGAAAGAGAAACTCTTTCTACTGTTGATTTTCAAAGACCCTTATTAGTACTTCCATTTCTGTAATAAAAACAATAGTGACTGGGAGTATATTTATGTATGGCAGCATTAAGTAACAAACCTACTACTAGAACAGAGGTAAGGAAAACCAACATTTTATTCATTCAATAGCTGTAGTTAGCAAACTCCACTTAATAGCACAGATCCAAGTACAAGAAGTCCACCGCTTTTTTCTTTCTTTCTTTTTTTTTTCTTTTTTTTGTGGATTGGAAAAGAGTAGGCTGTAAATCATATTGCTTTTAGCAAAGCATGACTTGCATTCATTATTTGATTTAATGCCAGGGTAAGATAAGGTATATTTCTCCTAAACGAGTGAAGATAAGAATTATAAACCTCTAGAGGTGTATTAAGAAATATAATAGGAACATTAGCAACTCACTACGGGCCTGAGTTTTGTAAGTGTATGTATTGTGTACTGAATACATAAATTTGAGGTTAGCTTTGTTTACAGTGCCCTAAGTGGAAAGCCAGATAGCTGTCTGGAATTAATCAGTTTTTGCTATGGCATAACTAAGAATAGAATTTAAAACAAATATTGAGAAAAATACCATTTTGTTTCCCCTAGTTTTCTCCTAATAAAGTTATTCCCCTCTTTTCTTGTTGTGATATATTTTATGCCATAAACACACGATGAAAATTTAGAAATCTCTCTTTTTCTCTTATAACAGGGGTTCCAAGAGATCCAGATGTTTTTTTCTCCATTAATGAAGGGAGTACTTAGCAGTGTACTTACCGATCACTTCCTCACTTAGCAGATGTTCTTACTAATCTGTTTTTCCCCTGAAAAAATGGTGAGGAAGAGTAAGAGGCTGGGTGTGTGATGCTCTTTTTGACAAAAGGGAATTCTCTGAGCAATAGACAGTAATTAACTGCTTCAAACTGGCAGTGTCCCCTATAGATATTTAAAGCCATAAGATATCAGATCACTAAGTTAGATCTGAATAACAAAGCAAATACATTTTATCCATTTCCCTCTTTTTTCAGACTAATAGATTATATTCAGCCAAATAGAAATATCAAACTATGGTGTGAAAAATCACAAGATGAAGACATTGCTGCCTTTCTCACTGGCTTGTCCCAGTGGTTAGTCAGTCTTACTTCTAAAAGCTTGTGCTATATTTTGAACATGAAGTTGTAAATAATTGAATAGTTTTGGACCCTTTTATTTTTACTTCTTTCTCTCTTTATTGTCCTGGAATCTATCAATGTCCTAAGAAAGACCCTCTATTCTAGAAATATTCCCTTGTGACAGAGACTAGGCAAGGTTTTCTGGAGCACAACCTGAACTCATGACTCATGTGCAATCACACAAACATACAATCTGCTGTCATTTTTATGGCTCAGGGGCCTACTTTAGAATGCATAGAGATCATGGATTGAACATTTAGGACAACCACGGCGTTACGTGACTGGACTGAGATTTTTGGCCATCCCTCTGACATTCATTCATTCCTATGGGGAAAGTTCACCCACTGCTGTGGGTTTGCTGCCCACAGTGCCAGGGGTCATCCTGCTCCTGGAAATGGGGCTGGGAATGTGAAGCTGCATTTCACCTGCTACCTAAATGCACAGCTTTGCTCCCTGATTTTAGGTGCTGAGCATTTGTGAGGCCTCAGGACTATGTAAGCTTTTGGGAAATAAGATCTTTCCAAACCATTATGACAGCAAAGTATATTTTCCTTTAGAAAAAATAAAAAAGGCAGGAGAAGTCCAAAAGGTCAATAGCAATATCTTTCAATAAGAGTTTTTCTAAGCCCAAGAGAAGGGATAAAAGAAGTAACATTTCATCTTTGGTTGAGCTATGGAATTTCTCTTTCATTCCAAAAGAGAAGAGAAAATCCAAATATGCCATAACAATGTAAAACATTCCAAGGTAAACTAAATCCAAATTCTGTGTTGCTCAAGACTCCAAAGATAGCATATTTTTGTCCTTTTAGAGAATCACTGATTTTTCTAATGCTCACTAGGTTATCACTCACACAATAAGCGAGCAAGGACTAGTGTTCAGAATACAGTGTCATGTTATTTGCTACACATTCACAGTAGATTGTTTCAGCAAGAAATTCACTCACATTACTTGTAACCTTAGTTGTTTGTCATACTTTTCAGGAGAAATTAAAAAATACTAAAACTGAAGCAATAAATATGGTAAGGTTAAGGAGCATTTTTAACAATTACATATAGGCTACATATATGACATTGATGGGTGAAGATATGTTCTTATACAGGAGAACTGAGCATGAAATCTGTCCATAAGAAATACAATTTACTGACATGCGTGATGACCTAATTTATACCAAGAAAAGGCAGGATTCTTCTTATTTCATAGATATGTGTCATGTAAATACCTGCATCTGACATGCCCTTACATAGAGAAATAAAGTCACAGAGGTCAGAATCTCTGATCGGACACATAGAGGTCCATTAGAGCGTAGTGGGTCTTTCTGATCATTACCTGCTTCTCTCCCTGATACAGGACTTAAGGCAACTATCCCAACGAAAGTGTTCCCACTCCAATTTTACTTCAGAACTTCACCTGCTAGAATAACAGTAGCAGTTTCTCCTATTTTGAAAACTGGATGGAATAATGCAATTAAATATTCAAAAGATGACAGGATATATTTTGGAATGTAATACTAATATACCATCTCCTAGGATAAAATTGTGTTATTCAACTCCAGTTCTTTCTCATAGACCAAAAAAAAAAAAAAGCTGTGATTTGCATTTGCAGAGGATATTATCCTATGCACTATGATCTCATGTAACATAAGTTTTATTTTAATTATTATGTGAGGCCACATCTGGAGTACTGTGTCCAGTTCTGGGCCCCACAGTACAAGAGGGATGTGGAGCTGCTGGAGAGAG